>VNJV01017129.1:0-23893 GCA_008042635.1 Drosophila nikananu
TTCCTTAGCATCCTCATTATAGGTGAAGCACATGGCAGCCACCGAGAAGGTGACCGTAAATGCGGCCGATCTGGCACGCGATGACTGTCCGCTGGACAAGGTGCGACTAGGCATCTCCACCTGGGGCCTGCTACACACCATGGCCGCCTTCTACTCGGACAATCCGACGGACAATGAAAAGCGAGATATGAAGAACTTCTTCGAGGTGCTCTCGCGTCTCTATCCCTGCGAGTTTTGCGCCAAGGACTTTCGCACAGAGTAAGTGCCTGTCAATTGTCCGACGGACCTTATACGTCGCTGACCTTCCTTTTTCTGCCTTCTTGTAGCCTGGATGTCAATCCCATCAACGTAAGTTCGCAAAAGGAGCTTTCCCTATGGCTGTGCAAGTTCCACAACAGGGTCAACGACAAGCTTGGCAAGCCACTCTTCGACTGCAGCAAGGTGAACGAACGGTGGCGCGACGGCTGGCTGGACGGTTCCTGCGACTAGGCCGCTGCATCGCCTCAGCCGCATCGCCCCGTTAGTGGCACAGTTGTTGTGGCAGTAGCATTAAGCGATCCGCGTCCTCGTTACCCATGTTGACCTGACTTGTCCCCACATGTATTGCACGACACCAACAATTACGACGAAAAGGAAGCTGTGTTATCCCGAAAGGCGCAACTCCTGCTCGGAGATGGAATGCTGTTCATGATGTGGCCTGCTACCTGTGCCCTTTGACTTATTCTTGACCGCCGGTTGCCGCTCCTTATCGCATACTAAGCACCCGGATTTGACCGGCTGGAGGCTGCGTCAGCGTTTGATCAAATTTAATTGTAGAAGAACGATACATGAAATGTCCTTTGTTAGAGCTTCGCTGGCTATGAAAACATAGAAAATACACAAAATTGGTTATAACCCTCGCCGCATTGTGCACTCACACTGACCTTATCTACCTTATCTGATACTAGATAAGCGTGAAATGTAAGGGGATGGGGACAGGGAACGGGCCACCCTTTTGTGTCTACTCATGGGCAATGCAAAAGCCTTGACGGGTCCCCAAATCTTGATAAGCGGGGAGACCAGACCCCGACCCGGACACTCGATAAGCTTAGGGAACCATCTAGAATATCGAAATACCAGCATATATTTGAACAATGATATGATTTTGTTGATGGGTGGGGATAGCCCTATGAGGTATCTGGTTTATCATAGTTTGAGTTATTAAAATAAATCAAGGATGTACATTTCGGGATCAGAGTAGGCTCCTACATACCTGTTTCAGGTTCGCAGTTGCTTTTTCAGTCTGATGCCATTGATGTGACTGATAGTACATTGAATTTTACTAGCATCGACTGATCGAACATTTCGAGAGAATGATGCAAATTAGTTCAATGAAGGTCGCCCTGCTGGCACTGGTAAGCGTGACTTACGTTGGACCATCGGCCAGCCCACCACAAGACGATGAGGATTTTGAAGTTCCCGACTCGAATGAGTTTCAAGAATCAGAATATCCTCGCGAACCCGAAGTATTGAAGGACAAAGATATGAGCAAGAGCGAGGACTATTACAATCATGAAGACTCCCAAGTGAAACACAAAATGAGCTCTGACCAAAAGCACAAAGATGCCCACAAAAACATTCCCAGCGGGGAATTCCTGGACTACTGGCCGATAAATAAGAAATTTAACGGAAACCCTACCAGTGAGCTTAATTGATTCAGTTTCCGTGGAAAGGTCGAAAGGGGAAGCCTCATGGTGCATCAAAGATCAAGAGCCAATATTGTCGCATTTCGCCCCCTACAGGACGTCCGGGTTGTCATCGCTCTACTACAGACAGGTGTTCCTCGACCTTTTCCCTACCGCCGTCCTCAACTTCCTGTCCGGATACGCCCAAGCCAACAGCTCCTCCACCAATGTCGCCACCATCGCCGCCTCCGCCCACTCCGAAGCCACCGCCCTGTAGAGATCAGTCCAGCAAATGCCGCAAGAAACCCAAACTCCGACCACTGAAAACGAAAACGGCCAAAATGCTCTTAAAAACTATTTTGGACACCAAGCAGCATGTTCTGTTTGTGCTAGAAATCCTTAACCACATGGAGAATGAGGTGCTGTTCCGCTCACCCGATACCTGTCATCGTCAGGACTTTAAGATGAGGACAGAAGTTCCGGAGAAAGGGCGTACTAAGCCGAAAAAGAAATCAACGAAACCAGAAAAATAAGAGAAACCCCAAAAACAAGCGAAATTGCAATCTTATGGTGATTACCACAGAAAAGGTCACTCAGCCAAGAAGAGCGAAGAATTTCATGAAGAGCCCACTGCAACCAAAGGGGCTGAACAAACAAAGCTACAAGAAAACTCGTCACCACGGCCAGAAGCAACAGCCAAAGATGAAAAATATCCCTCCTGGCATGGTTGCCATCTTAACTTAGTCACAAGTATTGTTAATTGTTAATATTGTCTACAACTCGTATTTATGTATTTGGATTAACGATGTTTCAAATTTGGCGCTGACACAATTACTTTTGTTCTTTCGTTCGGAATTGTAAGCCATTTTATACACCTGTTAAATAAGAACAAAAGCTACACACCCCAGTCACCATGTGTAAATGATCTGGGTGCTGGCTCAAGCTTACTTTGTAATCCAACACACAGCCGTTGGGCCTAACCTTGATAACATGTTTGCTTTCTTAATTTACTTTGTAATTTAAATGGTATTAGGGCATAAACCTATATTAACATAAATATACTTTTTTCAGTTCTGATTGTATTGGAGACTTTGGCGATCTCGTGAAAACTTTTAAGAAACAACGTCCACTATCCGATGAAGTCCCCCTGTCGCCGGGGCATCACATATGTTTGGGCAATACTTGAGAAGAGCGCGCTTGTGAGACGGATGGAAGGGTGCAGGGATCTAGGAGCCCAACGGCGACATGCCGATCTGCTGCGGAGTGGCGCCCAGCTCCAGGTTCTTGAGGAGCATCTGCAGCCACTGTTTGGTGGTCTTGTCGTCCTGCAGGCACAAGGCAAAGGTGCCGTCACGCAGCTGATCGGGCAGACACTGGCCCAGGGCCTTGCGAGCGCTGCGAAATGGAGTAGAGTTGCAGTTCATGTAAACGACTAAAGTCCACCAATGCATACCGAGTGTTGTCCGAGAGGCGCAAATAGCAACGTACAACGTGCTTCAAGAGGCGGGCGCACGGATCCTTCGAGAGTTGGATGACCATTTTGCCCTAACACAGAAATGAGGCTAAGGCTAATGCTGCTTATATTGGATGCCAGGATACCTACCAGGGTAATGGCCACGTGCGAGAAGCGTTCGTAAGTCTGGCAGATGTACGACAGACCCGATTCGTCGAGCAGTATCTTCTGAATGATGAACGTCGCCACGGTCTTGCTCAGCTCTGAGCCGCTGTCCATGATACTGAGGCAGAGAGGCACTATCTCCGTGGTCAGTAGGAACGTGATAACCTCCTGCTCGTCAGTCTTCACCAGCGCTCCAATCACGCCCAGGCTGGTGAGGCGTAGGTACTCGAAAGGTCTAGTCTTGGAGCTGGTCGACAGAAAGGGGTACAGGTAGAGCGGTATCTGGGCCGCAAGGAAGGCCGAGCGAGTCTCCGGGTGCGATGCGACACACTGCAGCAGGGCCAGCGCGTTGCACACGCGATTGGACTGATGAGCCGTCATGGTTGGTGGCGTTATTGCCGGATAAATGTTGACGATCTCTTGCAGCAAAGCGCTGGCTGTTCCGAAGCTGCTCCACAACAGCGGGGCCAAGTCGGTTTCACGTTTCTTGCTCAGCTCCAGCAGAGCATTCTCACGCGTGTCTGGGTGTGCCAGTTCGTTAATCCATTGGTACACCTGGCGCAGAAGAAGAGGAGAGTCAGTTTGACCACCTGGCAACTGCCAATTCCGAACGTGGCTCACCTTTTCCTGTTCGGTCTGCTGTTGTTGCTGCTGGGGATTCATGAGGGGGCTGGGTTGTGCAGCCATCGCGAATATTCGCTTTTTTACAAAATGACAAGGGACTTTTCACTTTCTAGATCACTCTCGTTTGCCACACGCTGGGGAGGCAAGCGGCAATTGGATGCCTGGGAAGTTGCAAGTACAAATCAGCAATCTAATTAGCTAATAATGGGTAATACCTACGTTTTTACTTCACAAATAGGAAATAATAGAGCCGCTTCAGAGACCGAAAATCTCGCTTTCAAAACACCATATGTGTATCGATAGTATCCAAGCTCAGAACAATCGATTACTTGTTACTATCGCGATGATTAATAATTGAAATTCTTGTCTTTCTTGTAGAAGATTATTTGAGGGCGCGCGTTTTAGTATTTCTATAATAAAAAAATGTAATAAAACTGTCTGTCACCAATGTTTGCCTTTCGCAGTATTTATATATACAAAATATACAATTTAAAAAAATAAAATAAATAAGGGGTACATCGTCAAAAGAATTTTAAAAATCATCAAAAAAATGTCAAAAAAATATAAAATGGGTTTTAAATGCAGAAAGTAAACCCTTCATAGTATTGGGGATTTTTGAGCACAAAACTTACCCATTTTTTCCATTGCGTGTCGAATTTAAGAACTGGAACTGGAACTGGAACGGAGTTAGTGATTTGATACCGTGCTACAGATCGTTTTATTTTGGTATATTTCTAGTGTTTTTTCTGACAGTTGGCGCTACGGTCACATTGTGTATTTCATCCCCACTTTTTTTTTTTTTTTGTTATTTTACTGGGATTTGGACGTGTGGATTAATTAGTTTAAATTAATTAATTGAGTGAGAGGTCCTCCCACTGGCGCGGCATGGCGGACAAGAAGAAGTACAAGAAGACCGTAAGCTATCCGGAGACTCGGAGTCCCCGAGAATAAAGTTCATTTCCATTCGCAGAAAGAGGAGATCCGGCGGGAAATAGCTCGCGAGTTTGATCTGCCGGAGCGCAAGTCCAAGATAGCCACGATACTCAAGCAGGAAGACCAGGCCTACTGCATCTGCCGTACCTCCGACTGCTCGCGGTTTATGATGTGAGCATTGCCCGGTGGAGGAAATTCCCCAAAGGGGATCCGTGCTCCTTTGATCTTCTAAAAATGCATCGTTTCTTCTACTTCCAGAGGCTGTGATGGCTGCGAGGAGTGGTATCATGGCGACTGCATCGGCATCACCGAGAAGGAGGCCAAGCACATCAAGCAGTATTACTGTCGGCGTTGCAAGAGGGAGAATCCCGAGCTGCAGACCATCTTCCGCTTGGTGGCCACCGAACGGGCTGCCGCCTCCAATGCCGCCTCCACCAGCCTGGGTGCCTCGGGCTCTGGTCCGCCTGGGGCGCCGCCTACTGGTGGAGGAGCTCCCCTGCCACCGCCATCGGCGCCGCTGAAACGGAAGAACAGCAGCGCCCGGGAGGCCAAGGCCGGCAGACGCTGCGGCACCTGCGAGGGATGCCGGCGTCCCAACTGCAATCAGTGCGATGCATGCCGGGTTCGCGCTGGCCACAAGCCGCGCTGCATCTACCGCACCTGCGTCAACCAGCCGGCTGCCGCCGAGCCCGCCCCCTCTCAGACGGGGACAGGAGGAAGGAAGCGCGAGAAGGCGGCCGCCAGCAAAGCCCGCAAGGCGAAGGTCGGCGCAAAGCGGGCCGCCAGTCCAGAGGTTTTTCTCAATCCCGAGCTGGAGGGCATACGTCAGTGCCACGGTCCCGGCTGCTGCAACCAAGCGCGGCCGCAGAGCAAGTACTGCAGCGACAAGTGCGGCTTTAACTTGGCCACCAACCGCATCTTTCAGGTAGGTTCATCCAGTTGGGGAATCAAAAGGACTTTCCTCAATCAATCGGATATTTTAGGTCCTGCCGCAACGCCTGCAGGAATGGAATCTGACGCCCTGTCACGCCGCCGAGGAGACCCGCAAGCAGCTGGAGGGCATCCGTCAGAAGCAGGCTTTGGTGCGCTTCGCCCTTGCCGAGCTGGAGAAGCGCTCCGACGAGCTAAACATGGTGGTGGAGCGAGCCAAGCGCAGCTCCATCGACACGCTGCGGCCGCATGACGCCGGCGACGCGGAGGATGAGCAGAGCATGTACTGCATCACCTGTGGCCACGAGATCCACTCGCGCACGGCCATCAAGCACATGGAGAAGTGCTTCAACAAGTACGAGTCGCAGGCCAGCTTCGGCAGTATCTTCCAGACCCGCATGGAGGGCAACAACATGTTCTGTGACTTCTACAATCCGGCCAGCAAGACCTATTGCAAGCGTCTGCGCGTGCTGTGTCCGGAGCACAGCAAGGATCCGAAGGTAAGTGACACGGATGTCTGCGGCGCCCCCTTGGTGCACAATGTCTTCAATCCGACGGGCGAGTTCTGTCGGGCCCCAAAGAAGAACTGCTTCAAGCACTACGCCTGGGAGAAAATCCGTCGGGCAGAGATCGATCTGGAGCGTGTCCGTCAGTGGCTCAAGATGGACGATCTGATGGAGCAGGAGCGCATGCTGCGACAGCAGCTTACTTCCCGGGCCAATCTCCTGGGACTGATGCTGCACTCCACCTACAATCACGAGGTGATGGACGAGCTGGTGCGCAAGCAGCAGGAGCATTTGGCAGAGTTTGAGAAGCAGAAGCGCCGACGGCAGCAGCTCCAGGCGAACCAGAAGCTCATGCAGGATAAACAACAGCATATCCAACTGCAGCAGCAGCAGGAGCAGCAAAAACTTCAACAACAACCGCAGCTGACTATTCAGCAGCAGACTCTCATACAGCAGCAGACTCTCAAACAGCAGCCGCCTGTCCAGCAGCAGAAACTTCAACCACAGCAGCAGTCTGTCCAGCCGCAGAAGCTAGTCCAGACCCAGCTGCCTGTCCAGCAGCAGCAACTTCAACAGCAGCTATTGCAACAGCAGCTATTGCAACAGCAGCAGCAGTTACTCCAACAGCAGCAGCAGCAACAGCAACTCCAACTCCAGCAGCAACAGAAGCAGAAACTCCACCAGCAGCAGATCCTCCAGCAGCAGAACCTCAAAGAGCAGCAGGAGATCCAGCAGCTGCAACAGCAACTGAAGCTGGAGCAGGTCCAGAAGCAGCAGCAGCAACACCTCCAGCAGAAGTTCCTCTATCAGCAGCACAAGCCCTAGAGTACCCTTCAATCCGATTAAGAGTGTAGACAAAAGAAAACAAAAACTAAACTAATAAATTGACATGCAAGAAGTACCCTTTTTGTAAAAGACAATCCATCAGTGTTTTTAATTCTCCGACTCCTGCTCCTGCTCCTGTTCTGTCTGGTGTCGCGTTCCCACTGGCAACCTGATAACACATTCTGGAAAGGAAGAGGTTGCTACGCGCCGGCTTCACGGCTGGGTACGCCCATGTTTGTTATTGAAAACTAAGCATCAAATATGCATTTATTGATAGCAACCCGGCTCATAAAAGGGAAACTCCATGCTGGGCCAACCAGGCCCAGGGATATCATGTACACTCAGGGGGGATTTCCAAGCATTCACCAACTGTTTGTCTTGAATAAACATGTATACTGCTTATATTTGTGATCCTTCCAGCCGGTTTAACGAGTGTTTATAACGCTTTCTGCAATCTTTTAATATCCAACTAGCCTATAATCCGCTATTAATTGTGTTAAGGATCCTATCCAAGTTGATTGTGAATATTTGGTCACCGTGGCAGGCGTAAATGATGCCACATAATTCCTGCAGGACCTCTGCATACCTGGAAACGATGGAAACTATCGACGGGAACCCGGTTGTGCGGTTTCAATCAAAACGGCACGAAAACGTAGGACAAAAAACAACAAATTAGTAAAACATAGTTGCCGTGGCCTTTACTGGACGGGACGTGTCAGTCCAGCTGTGCCTTATGGCAGTTCTAGTCCGAAATTTTTCACCTTCACACACGATCTGATGGTTCCAAAATATTAAATATATTAAAAACACCAAAAACACATTTTATGTATACCGTTCGATATTCACTCGAAACGTTTTGCAAAATCGGAGCCCAAGTCGGAGACGAAAACGTCGGCTACGTTGTCCACTAAAAAGAACGCATCGATGTCGTTATATGCATCATCATTTCAATCAAATCCGTGCAAAAATTTGTCGCGCGTGGTTCGCGAGTGAAACATTCAAATTGTCTTGTCACAGCGCAGGTGGATCGGTTATCTCCGGTGTTATCCCCAGATAAAGCCCCATTCCCTTCATGCCGGAGCAAGAGCGGGCACGGATCCGAAGAGAGTGAGATCGGAGGCATATACTAAGGAGATATAGTGAAGATTGCGTTTTAGTTTTTGGGTTTAGTTATTTGTTCAATTTCCTGGAGTGTTTCGCGGAACGGTTCGTTATTTACAGGTAAGTCCCCTGCCGCCCTATGTAACATTTTATCTGATTAACTGATTAATCCCAGCCTTAATCACCACAGTTCGCCCTGTTTCGTTCCCTATTCTATTCATATATATTTTTTATTTAATAACTTAAGCAACCAGAGAGCCGGTGTTCGTGGGTTCCCACCCATCATCCATCATCCTTCCGCCTTGCTTTCCAGGTAAGTGACGTGTGCTGCTCCACTTGAAAACTTTTGGGCCAAATTCAATTGGGTCTGCCTGCTGCTGTTATTGCTTCGGGTTTACACTGGCTAACATCAAGGAAATGTTAGATATATTCGATTTTCTATATCCAAATTGTGGGCTTACCCTGTCTTCCCAATTTATGGGAAATTTGTCTTTCCTTTCCAATTCCCCAATGGGAAACTTCCAGTTACAAAACTGTCTTACTTCCCGTGCATGACTGCCCTGTTTAAGGAAGAGTCCTTCAATTAAAGGGTACACATGTAATTATTAACTAATTTAAAATATGCCCATATTTTTATAATTAATCTATGTAATCTATGGTTATTGAAGTCGAACAGAATATTCAAGGACATTTTATGGCAAGGCTCTGACAACTTGTGACGTCAGAATCTAGGCGAAGATCACTTGCCCATTAGCGGACACCTTAAAATCTTGAAATATCAAGACATGCGAAAGCTAACGGTTTTCTCTTGCATTTTGTTGTCCTGTGTGCTTCGTTGCCCTTTGCACACACACACACATAAGGAAGTACTTGTGCCTATTTATTTGTTAAACAAATTCATTTGCCATTGTTTTGCTGGCGATTCTCGGATTGCATGCCGCCTACTTTGATTTGATTGTTTTGCGGGCAATATGTAGGTGCAGTTGCGGTCAAAAAGCTAGCACTTTGGCAGATTATTGAGCATAGGTAAAAAATTATGTCAATTTATTTGAATATAGTTCCTTAATTTAATTTATCCAGTTTTAATTATAAGAGGAAAAGTACTATAAGCCCACTTAAAATTTAAATGAAAAACCTTTTCACTTCAGAGAATTATTAAGTTTGATAGTTGATAATACAGTAGAATCCGGTTATAACGACTTTCAAGGGACCGACGATTTTACGTCGTTATAGCCGGTAGACGCACAAACCGGGAGGAGCAAAAAAACATTTTTTTGTTGTTTTTTTTTTATGGTTGCCATGTTCGTAATAGCTTTTAAAATAAAACAAATTATTTTTTAAATCAAAACGAAAAATTTAATAAATTGCAAATTAAAATACATTTTTTACTTGAAAAAACAGAAAAAACAGAAATATAACGGGGAATAGGCTATGAGGTCTGCACATCAGAGCGGAAAAAAACATTGGCGAGGTATAGATACATCGATGTTTTTTCTTAAAAACATCGAAACATCGATGTAGGTGACACCGTCGGTTGTAGTTTAAATTTTTTGGCATTATTTCGCTGTATTTTTTTTCGGCACGTCGCAATAACCGGTTGAATTGTCAAAAATCTCGTCGGTATAAGCGGTTCGTCGCTAAAAGCGGAGACGTACTAAGCGGAGGCCCTTTCATATAAGTTTGTATGGGGACCAACCAAGCCATCAAGTTTTCGTCGTAATAACCGGTCGGACGCTATAAGCGGAGTCGTTATAACCGGATTCTACTGTATTTATTTTTTATTTAAAACTAAACAAATTCAACAAACTATTAAAAATTTTAATAAGGCATATTTCAAGGAAAAAAATAATTGAAAACTCAATTATTAAAGTAAAATACTTAATTATTTAAGGGGAAAAGAAAGTTACATTTTACAGTAAATTATGAATTAATAATAATAAATATTATAATTATTAAATGATGTATTTAGGGAAATACCTTTTTTAAGTTTACTCCCCCCACAGTACACTTTTTGGCCTTTAATTTTGCGTTACTAGAAATGCGACCCCAGCTGTGTGTGGGAGGCACGGCACATGACGTTGCCCTGGGCACTTGAGGGTCGGTCCATTGTAGGCATTCGTAGGCCAATTCGATTTGGGGCTTTCGTTTTCGCTTTCGCTCGCTCTCTCCCCGATCGATCTAACAATAATTCGGTTTCAATCAAGCCGCCTCGCGATTTATTTATTCGTTTGGTTTTATTTACCAATTTCACGATTTTTATTTGTGCGCTCTCGTTCCGTTTCCGTTGCTTTTTGCACACACACACTGGGAGAAAACTGTATGAAGTTCAGAGGAGCGAATTCGCTTTTACCCAGGGAGTGGGGCTTATAATGTTTATCAGATACTAGTAAAACAATAAATAAATACATAAAATATACATACATTTGTGATGGACATCAGGAGCAGAGTGGATCTGGTCACCTAGTAATTAATAGAATCAGAAAAAATATATAAGTATATATATATGTACATATATAATATAAGTAAAAACTTAGTTATATTTAAGCATATTTATAGATTCTTTGAATTAAATCCTTTAACGATTTCAAAATTACCAGAACTTATATAAAGGAAATCATACTTAATCTAAATTGGGAAATTTGCGATTCTAAAGTTTTGAATTCAAATTAATAGCTGTCCCAAAATATTTATGATATATTTTTTAACAAAAGTTGCAATAATTAATAATGGAAATATAAATAAAAGAGGGAAATCCAATGCTTAAAACCTTCAAGAACTCAAAAATAAAACTACGGTGTAAACCCCAACCCAGTTGCCGCTTAATTTTATTTTACATACTTGATGCCGTTTGCATATGAGTGCTGGCACGCGAGGAGCCAGTTGCTCCTCCACTTGGAGCCGCAAAACCACTCCGGGCAGCAACAGCAGCAGCAGCAGCTCCTGCTGCGCCACAGTGATCACCCGCTAAGGAGTAACTAATCGCTGTCCCATCCATCCATCCCATCCATTCATCCACAGTGAGGCAACGCGGCGACTGCATTCAGGGCCCAGGTCGGGCGGGAGAGTCCCTATCCATCAAATTGGCGCCGGTCCAGGAAACCGGTGATGCCTTCGCCGGTGATGGCACCCCACACTACTGCAAGTCCTCGTCCTCTGTAGCCGATCGTGGTCTGTCCGTTCAGCAGGTGATCGAGAAGGTGTTCCACAAGCACAAGCAGCAGATGCAACGGAAGGAGGAGCCGACGACGCATCACACCAACAAGCACAGGGAGCGGGACAGCAACGCCAAGCAGGAGGACAAGGGCAGGGGCCAAGGGGGCGACAAGGATCGGCTGAAGTTAGGGCTGGCGATTGGCAAAATAATGACGTCGCAGCCGGCCATCACAGCCGAGGAGCAGCGCATACACGAGCTGGATCAGGATGTGGAGCGGTTGTTCGATGTGAAGAAGGTGAGTAAAGGATGACAGGATATACTAATTATATATCCTCTAAAAAATTATAATCATAATTATATCAAAATTTTGTAATTCATGAGTTTTGTCTAGTTTTCGATCAGAATGTAGTTCTCTCTATTACAAATCTTTCAGCGCCTTGGCAAGGGTGCCTATGGCATCGTTTGGAAGGCTATCGAACGGCAGAAGAAGGGCACGGTGGCCCTCAAGAAGATCTTCGATGCCTTCCGCGATGAGACGGATGCCCAGCGCACCTATCGCGAGGTGATCTTCCTGCGCGCCTTTCGCCACCATCCCAATATAATCCGGCTGATGGATGTATACAAGTGGGTGCCTGAGTCCCTGGGTTGGAGCATTCCCTGACAAATTGACATGTGACTCTTGTCTACTTCCAGGGCCAATAATAACCTGGATTTTTATTTGGTTTTCGAATTCATGGAGAGCGACCTGCACAACGTCATTAAGCGGGGCGATATCCTGAAGGACATACACAAGCGCTTCATCATGTACCAGCTGGTGAATGCCATCAAGTACATGCACTCGGGCAACGTCGTCCACAGGGACCTGAAGCCGAGCAACATCCTGATAGACAGCAAGTGCAGGTGGGCCCTGATCCTGGCATATTCTAGTATAAATTCAGTACCTCTTCGCATTTGCAGACTTAAGGTGGCCGACTTTGGACTGGCCCGTACCCTGTACAAGAGGCGGCACACCGACTTCGAAGACCTGAACCATGGGGCCATGCTGACGGACTATGTGGCCACGCGCTGGTATCGCGCTCCCGAGATCCTGGTGGCCAGTCGCACGTGAGTCTTCCGCTTGGCACACTCTCCGCCTTGGGGGCTCTTTACCTCTACCTCTACCTCTACCATCTTGTAGGTACACCAAGGCCATAGATATGTGGAGCCTGGGCTGCATCCTCGGCGAGATGATACGACAGAAGCCCTTGTTCCAGGGCACCAGCACCATCAACCAAGTGAGTGTTACCTCCAACTCCTCTAGATGGAGATCGCCGCTAAACGCTCTTACTAACAGATAGAGAAGATCGTGTCCGCCCTGCCGGATGTGACACAGCAGGACATCGATTCCATTGGCGCCAGCTTTGGGACTGTGCTGCTCAGCAAGAAGATCAATCGGGACCGTCGTCACTCCCTGGAGGAGATGCTGCGGCACTGCTGCGACGATGCCATGTCCCTGCTAAAGTCCCTCCTGGTCCTGGACCCGCAGCGACGGCTCACGGCCAAGGCGGCCATCCTACATCCGTATGTGGCGCGCTTTCGCACCGCCTCCGCGGACATGGAGCTCCGGTCGGAAGTGCATCCCCCGCTGCGGGACGATGTGCGCTACCACATCGATGAGTACCGGTCGAATCTGTACGAGACCATGTGCCATGACCCATGGACCAGTGGTCGTACGGAGAGGACCACCTCGCCGACAAGCAATCGGGATCCTAAGGTCGCCGCGACGGGGACAGGGACGACTACCACGACGACGTCGAAGAAGCCCTCGCGCTCCGTCTCCCGAACCAGGTGAGTGAGTGGGAGAGAGTATATTGCCGTGGGCTGGGTGAGAGGTCTGGGGTTTACAGTTCGCTGGGTTCGGGGCTGGTGGAGCTTCTCTAGCCGCTCGTCCCCTCTTCTAGGTACCGCCCTCCCTAGCATCGGCGTGCCACATCCACTGCCAATCCATCCATAAAAGTCACAGTCAGCAGAGCAGCGAGCAGCACCAAGCAGCAGGAGGCATCCGCATCTGCATCTGCCTCGGCAACCACCTCCACAGACTCCGCCACCATGCAGGCACAGTTCAGGGAGCGGCAGCATCGCTCCAGGCATCGGTTGCCTCAACCTCGCAGCCTCAATCAGCGCCAGAGCCAATAGGCTGAGATTTTTTAGTATTTAAGATATGAGTTTATAAAGATTAGTGTCTAGGTAGAGGCTTATTTAGATTTTGTTTAGGTTTATAATGATAAGTAAATCTAAAAACTATGAGGCTACGATAGAGTAAGGTAACCCATAAAGGTTTACTCTGGTTAAGAACTCCTTCCTAGAACTTACAGTTGAAATAACTTTTGAGTAATATTTTGCTTTTGATTTCTTAGTTATTGTATTATTAAATTATAATATATAGATATCATATATATTAGATATTATATTATTAAATAATAACTTGATATTGATTTCAATAGTTAAGATTGAACACTTTTACTATAGTCAGGCTTGAGTACATCTAGCCATACTTTGAGGATTGTTACAAAAAGCAAAATCCCTTAGAAAGTAACGAATTTTTACTTAATATGAAGCATTATATCCCAATCACCCTCCCTGACGAAACTCTTGTGCAACTCATCCCAATCCACCTACTCATCACTTCCCTAGGACACCGAGTGCCAGCCGGAAGACAAGCAAACTGTCAACGGTGGCTTCAGTGGCGGCGCTGGCGGTGGCGACGCTCAGGAAGCCGGATCTGACCCATCTGGGCGTGAGCACCCTGCAGCGCAACATAACCCAAAGCTGGGCGCAGGCCGAGCAGAAGCGGAACTCGTCCTCGACGGCAGTGCCGACGCATGCCAAGGAGGTGCCGCAGAATGGACGCAACCAACAGCAGCCACCGCCATCCTCAACGCATTCCAAGCAGCCGATGGCCGTGGTGGCGCCAAAAGCGGCTACCACGATGGACCACCCCAAACTGAAGCTCACTGCCGAGGCTCTGCGCCGGGAACTGGACGGGCTGGCGGCCACAGCACCCCGGTCAAAGATCCCCAGCTGGCATTCGCAGAAGCAGGCCCACGTCCAGTTCCAAAGCAAGGCCGAGGCCCAGGTGAAGGCGCTGCTCAACACCAAGATGCCCGCCTACACCTCCCAGCTGGAGAAGGTCAAGTGGGGCGACAAGCTGGCTGGGGCTGGCGATCTAACCTCCCCCAGGCACCTCCAGGAGGGCATGATCCCGCGCAGTCGAATCCTCCGCAAGATAGAGAAGGAGATGGAGAAGGCCGAGACTGAGGAGGAGGAGGAGCCAGAGGAAATAAGGGAGAAGGAGAGGGACAAGGAGAGAGAGGAGGCGTGGGAGAGGGAGAGAGAGAGGGAAAAGGAGAGGGAAAAGGAAAGGGAGAAGGAGAGGGAGGAGGCGTGGGAGAGGGAGAAGGCGAGGGAAAAGGAAAGGGAGGAGTCCCTCTCCCTTACGTGGGAGAGGGAGAAGGCGAGGGAGAAGGAGAGGAAGAAGGAGAGGGAGAGGGAAAAGGAGAAGGAGCGGGAGAGAGAAAGGGAGAGAAAGAAAGCGAGAGTGAAGGAGAGGGAGAGGGAGAAGAAGAGGGAGACAGAGAAGGAGAAGGAGGAGGAGAAGAAAAGGGACAAGAAGGATCGGGACCTGCACCGCGACCGCTGCAGGGACAGGGAGCATCCCCTGGAGGCGGCAAAGCAGTCACACTCCCATCCGCTGATTATTGGCAAGCACCACAAGTCGCCTGAGCAAAAGATCGGCGAGGTGCAGGGCCACAGGCGGCAGGAGCAGAGCTCCGAGGAGTTGAAGGCCCGCGGGCGGGAGAAGCGGCACAGGGAGAAGCATCCATCGCGGATCAAAGTGGAAGCGGAGGATCTGCGGGAGGGGACCAAGAAGGACAAGGAGCGAGCACGGGCCGCCCATGTCCGGCACACTGGGGAGGCACACTGCCAGCGTCTGGGGGGGCAGCTGATTAGCCAGGGCACCACGGACATGGTCCTGCAGCTGATGACCCGCAAGCTGCGGCGGCTCAGCGAGCAGAAGGAGCTGATGCAGGCGGAGAAGAAGCAGAACTCCTGCCGGTCGGACGAGCTGCAAACGCTGGAAGACGGCGGAGTGTGGTGCTATCGCACCCGCATCACCAACCTGGAGGCCAATATGGCCAAGTGCAAGGAGCAGCTATTAAAGTTTCTCGTTGAGAACCAGGAGATGCTCACCCATCGCAGGCTGCGTCATTACTTCAAACTGCTGAAGCCGCAGACGGAGGAGCACCAGGAGGAGCAGCTGGCAACCCAAGACGATGCAGCCGGCGGCGATGCGGGACCGTTAATTGCCCCGGCTCCCAGCCAGAGCTACGAGTCCTTTCGGCGGCAGCAGGACAAGCAGAGGCGCCTGCAGCTCCAGGAGTTCCTGGCCCGCGACGAGAGCAACGACTACGAGCTGCCCGATCTGGGCAATGTGTACAAGGCCAAGAGCTATCACGCCTTCACCCAGCCGCTGATCCGAGGATCGACGGTCTCCTCAGCAGCAGCAGCAGCAGCAGTCCTGCAGCGGGCCGTGCTATGACCACATGCGGATGCGGCCGCAGGATATAGAGGAGGCTCAGTTCCTGCCCAGAGGGAACCACTAGAGAGGACTGCTGATCTCTTACTTAGCGAACGGGGCGTAATATATGTGTATATGCACGAATGTGCCTTACCCAGATCTTGGATATAAGCTGCGAGTTTGTTATTCCCTTTCATATAAACATTGGTTATGGGAAATTATAAATTGTCTTAAGTGTACCCTCTTGCCAAGAGAGTAAGCCCCCCTTTTTTAAGGAGGAACTTTAAGAGAGTTAAGATCTTGAATTTAAATAAGTGTTTTTTTTTTAAATGATCAAAGTTAGGTATTCCTTGGAGTAGTTTGTCTAGCTATTAATTATCGGTACTTTGTCGATATATAACTTCTTTTTCTTTGGAAATTATATTTGAAATTTATACTATATATGTTTAAATATTTCTTATTTTAAGCTCACAGGATTAACTCTCTACAGAACCACGATTTAAAAACAAATAGCTATTTTCTGAGAGTCAAAGTCCGTTTTTGTTAAATTGATAACAGTTTCAGATTATTTATCGATCGATAACCAAACAAAATAAGCATAGATATAAATATTAAAAATATCTATGAGATTGACTGTATTTATATATTTCTTATAGGAAGCTCACAGGGATAAATCATTTACAGAACCCCCATTTTCTGAGAGCGGTAAACAGTATTAAATTTGTTTATCGATCGATAACAATCTATAGTAATCAAATCTTCGGGTTTTCTAATCTGATCTAGTTCAATTTTAATATAAGAGAATATAGTCGAGGGCTGATAAAAAGATTAAGAGATTTAAAATAAATGCCATCTTCAAAGCACACTTCAAAAAGCATTTGCATTTGATTTGCAAGACGTTGATTGATTTATTGTTAAGCTTAGGATAGTCACACTTAGGTATTAGCATACACACACGCGCACACACAACGGCAACAACAATTATAATGATGTATGGATGTACATACATAAGACATATATATCCTTGTACATATATGTATATGTATAGCTATAGCGAGTTGAACACAATAAAGCTCTATATAGGTATTTCCTGTATATAGATCTCAAAGCAGCTGTAGAATTTTTCCCTCTTCAACCAGCGGAACTTGCAGCATCGCTTACTCTCACCACGACTCTCGTTGCTTAGTTAATTACTAGATCTAGGAGTTACGGGCTAAAGTTGCACACAGACAACGCGATTAGCTTTGGGTGTTGAGGCTGAAATGTATTCTTTTATAGTAGTATATATCACTCCTCGAACTCGCCTTCCTTAGATGGTAGATGGTAAGTGTATAATTGAAGTTTATATAAATATGTATAGGGGCATGCACTTAGCTATTAGTACGAGGATTAGTCAAAATTGATCTATATAAAAGAATTCAGTTTTGGTTTCTTCCACACTTCACACTTCCCACAGGCGGAAGACGATCCCAACGATTGTTTTGCATATTTGTATTATTATCGATCTCAGAGCGGTGCATTATCTATGGGATGCTATGATACCGGCTCCAAATAGCTGGGGCAAACTCCTAATATGGCAACGAAATGCTAAGAATACTATGGTATATATTTCACTAGAGCAATACTCAATATAAATATGCTAAGAGGCCGATAGGTAAATCGTCGACTAATAATGCAAACTCATCGATAGACCGACAGGCGGCCGATTGTAACGATTAAACATAACGATTACTCAAAAAGCTGTTACTGTGTAAACAATTTCGGATCAAGGGGTACAATGCGGGGGCATTGAAAGCAAGCTGACTTGACCCATTCCCCCTGCCTGGAACACACTTAAAGCTACAAAATCTATGGCCTCGCTGTGAAATAAATGCTGGGTTCTCACGGTGATTATTTGGTAGCTCGGTTGCTTGGAAGCGCCGCCATAGCAGGACCCTCTAGATATCCTCTGCCAGCCCAGTCACTTAGGTCTTTCGCTTCTGGTCGAGCTGCTGCTGCGGCAGCTCCTCCTGCAGCTGGAGGATGTGCTCCAACGGCTGTGGCCGCCCATCCTTATCGATCAGCGCCGGCTTTACGATGCCGCCCTGGCGCAGCTGCTCGATGAGATTGACCAGCTGCATGGCCTCGTACTCCTTCTGCTCCTCGCTCATCTCGTCCAGCGGATTCGGCTTGCTGCGCGGCTCCACACAGCCCAGCACCGGATTGATGCCCTGCTGCTGCTGCTTGTACTCCTCGGTGTCGCTGTCCTCGCTGTCCGACGAGTAGTCGGCGCCCTCCACCCGCCGGCAGTCGAGTATGCCCCGCTTGGCGAACAGTCCGGCCGCGTTGCCGTAGCCGGTGTACTTGATCATGCGGCCCACGTCCTCCTTGCACAGGACGAACAGCAGCTCGGCGGACAGATCGCGCAGGATCATGGCGGGCAGTGTGAGGAAGCGGCACAGATGATTGCGCAACTCCTGGCCAATCTCCGGGCGCTGGCTCACGTCGCGCAGCGGCGGCAGGATCTCCTGGCGTAGATAGTGACGCATCACGCGATCGCTGCGCGCACACTTCACCAGCACCGTCAGCACCGGCGACAGCAGCTCGTGGGAACTGGCCTCGGCCTCCTGTTGGGCCAGCGACTGGCGCAGGTAGCGCAGCAGCACGGCCAGACTGCGGACATTCCGCTTCTCGTAGCATTGCGAACAGCACTGGGGCCCGGGCTTGGCCCGCGCGCCCTTCTCTGCATCTGCCTGCGCTTCCTTCTCCTTCTCCTGGCGTTTGTCCGGCTCCCGGGACAGTTCTTCCGCATTCGAACAGCGCAGGGTGAGCTCGATGAGGCAGCTGCCCGAGATGTTAGTCAGCAGGTTAATGGCATGGGTGACCACGGCGCGCTCCTTGTCGGTGGCCATGTCGCCGAAGCGGAGCAGCAGCTCCCGCAGCACGCCCGTCAAATGCAAGCTCTGGATTTCGTACTCGTTGGGACTCTTGTCCGGAGCACTTGTCACATTGAACATCACCTTGAGCAGCTCACAGATGATGTTCAGCTGCTCCTCGCCGGCGGCCTCCTCGCCCAGCTTGTCGTCCAGCCACTTGGTCATGTAGGTGAGGCCATTGAGATCGATCTGGAGTCGGGAACGTGCCGCCGGCTCCAGGGCAGTGAGCAGGAAGAGCAGCTTCATGTCGTAGTACTCCAGGGCGCAAGGATGTCGCATGGAGCTGGCCACGCGCTTGAGTATGGCGTCCAGACAGTGCTGCCTAAGGCACTGCCGCCGGCAGTCGGAGCTTTGGTAGACCAGATTGCAGAGGCATTTCAGAGCCTCGGCTATAACCTCCGACTGGGCCATGCTCGGCTCCAGTTGCGGCTCCTCGCGCTCCTGCTGCTTCAGCTCGTCCGGCGTGGCCGGCAGCTTCAGGGAGCTGGCCTCTATCCTGGCCAGCCGCAGCAGGGTGTTCACCTCCTGTTCGATGTAGTTCGTCTGCAGGCTGAACTCGTCCCGCGTCAGGATTCGCACTGTGTTCAGGCACTGCGTGTGCAGGTGGCTCAGCTGCTGCTCCTCCAGGATACCGAAGATGGCCAGCCACAGCTCGTGCCACTGGTTGTCGGTGCGGAAGCTGTCGAAGACCAGCAGGTCCGCATTCTGCCCAAACCCAAACAGAGAAAACATCCGGTAATTACGGGGAAGAAAATCCAGAGCTTTGTGCTCGCTCACCTTGGTGTTGAACTCGTCGAGGATGGCCGGGATGTGGTCCGCCTCCTTGGCCTCCAGACGCTTCAGTTGCTCCGCTTCCATGTCGCCAGCTCCGCGTCTACCGTTCGCGATCTTGCAGACTAATTAAGTTAATTTAATTTATTTTCTATATTAATTTCCACCCAATGACAAACGGCACTGCGCGGCGTTGCCAGACTGTTTCCTAGCTCACTTTGAGAGCTATCGATAACTGTCTGATAACGGGGACTTTAATTATCAAATTAAAGTGTTTTTAAATAAAATATAAAATAAATCAAAACCAAATATTTATATATTATTTACATATATTATTTTGTCTTATTTTTAAAGGCTTCCTTTAAAGTATGGTGAATACAACAGAACAAAGAAATGCATACACGAGTTGGGCCCGGTTTAAATCATAAACATTTAAGGCAGTGTTTTATTTTTTAATATTAAAATAAATATATTTGTAAATGGAATTCCATAATGTAAAGAAATTGTAAACATAACACACATGAGAGGAATTAACTACCCTTTGGCTTATAAAAATTAAGCAGGGCGCCCACCTAAAATTCCCAAGTACGAAGTTAACGACGAATGGAATTCCTTATAATATTAAGAAGGTTTAACAAAATGAGTGCTGATGCAGCTTGACTTGACCAGGAACTGAAACAATATGAATATATAAATATATCCCACCCTATTAAATTGATAAATCAATCAACCTTCTCAGTTAAAAATGCCTTATATTTTCGATGTTCACATTTCCAAATTCTGGAGAAATAACCGATTTATTTATCGCTTTTTTTTACAAAAAAATACATTTATGCATAGTGTATGTTTTGTGTAAAAATATATATATATATATGTATATGTATATATTATGTATGTATATGCGTGTAAATATAAAATAATACATAATATTTGAAATTCTCATCCATATTTTGAATTTTTCTTGTCTGTTGTTTTTGTGTTTTTTTTTTCGTAGCTTGGCTTAAAAGTTTATAGTTGTATGGTTTTATAGTTTATGTAGTTTGTTTATCTTGCTTGCTGTTCTGTCTGGTTTGCTTTCTGCAGTTTTCCTGCATTTACATGTTATAGTAGTCGACAAACTCGACAGATCTTGGACGCCTATTATAGCAGATTGGATCCAATCTCACTGGCTTCCACTTCTTCTTTTTCTACGGAACACACGCGCGCGCGTTAAATGCAATCAATCGGAAAGGAGGAATCGAGTTTGGAAAAAAGAATGGGAAAAGAAAGAAATAAAAAACATAATAAACAATTTGAAATAAATGCTCGTTTTCTGTACGCACACACATAGATACTTCTAATACTTACTTGCTAGTATATCGAATACAGAAATGACGAAAATGATGCAACTGATATCGAAATCATTCGGATAATGCCATACGTTAACATACACAGGTATTTACTAACTAAAACTAAGCGCATTCGCAGGAAAGTATGTCTTCGTTTTTGATTGTTTTCGTTTTGGTTTTAATGTAGTAGAAATGAACACTTCACATGCAATGTATTTTCTTCCCCTTTCTCTTCTAATTTTGGAATTTTGGCTTGGCGCAGTCTTATTATAGTCTAGGATATATAGTATGGTATAGTATTTAGATCAGAGTTCGCAGGATTGGTTCTCGTTTTTTCAGTGAAACTCTCTCTCTCGGCTTAAGGCGAGAGCGAACTTCGCCCTCTTGGGAGAGCTTTGCAAGTCTTCTCTCTCTAATTAATCACAACAGAGAGAGAGAGAGAGCGAAATCGTTCTCCTAAGGAGAGAGGTGGAATGATCATAACGCTTGGAACCATCTTACGAGCTCTGATTCTTATCGATGGAGATTTTGGAATGCATTTGATGTGCCCGTCACCGCATGCGGTGTGAGGTGCGAAGCATGGAGTGAGTGCTGGCAATGGGACAGTGACTACATGTTATAACGATTGCTTACACATTCGGTTAATTACAGGTAAGTAGGTAGGTAGGAAGAGAACGATTTTAGCTTGAAAGCCTCGCAGCAGCTGCATGCACTTCTTATGCACATATCTAATGAGATTTTTCACTGGTAGTTGCGTTATAAATGTATGTATCTAGGTATATTCTCTTGCTTAGCGGCCGAAAAATGGGCTTTTGGAATGGTTTCGGGAATGAGTGATGCCATATCCGGGGGTTGGGTGGAGTGTCATATACAGTAGCAAAGGGATATCAATGTGAGGGAACACAGAGTCGAGAGCGAGGCGGCGGCAATGGTGCTGCTAGCTGCGTTCAGCAACACTTGGCCGGGTTAAAATAACACGAGCATTACGAACGCCGGGCAGCGAGCAGCTCACAGCAACAACAGTAACAACAACTACTTTAAAAATTCCGTTTGCAGTAAGAATTTTCGCCAAGTGCTTCGACCACTATAGGAGGAAAAATTTTAATACTTGAAAAAGTATTCAAAAAAAGGCCTTAAGAAATAAGATTTAAACCCTTTGTGGCGATGCAATGGACGAGAGACTACACTGCAACCGAAAGCGGATTGGGTTTAGACTAAACTGTAGCACTGGGCGGCGGCTGCTGGGCCGCTGGCGGTATAACGTTGGGAATGGCCACCACACAGGCGCCGGCCCTGGCAAAGGCCATCGGCGCCAGCTCGTTCCATCCATTCCGCACCGGGTCGTACTCCTCCACGTTCTTGAGCGCATGATTGCCATCGTAGCCGCCGACCACGATGAGACGATCGCCAAGGAGGGCGCAGCCAATCGCATCTCGGCCCAGGGCCAGCGAACAGATCAGGGTCCACGTATAGGTGGCCGGGTCATAGCGCTCCACTGTCTCCGTGCGACACAAAACTTCTTTATGTCTCTCTTTTTCGTCCTATTCTGGAATACTGTTCCTGTGACCTTATTGAATCGGTTCAGAAACAAATCCTGTTGTTCGTTCTTCGGGGTTTACACTGGGACCCTCATCGCCGCCTCCCGTCTTACATCGACAGGCTGCGTCTCCTTAGCCTGCCCACTCTTCATTATTGTCGGACCTGCCACGGAGTGATGTTCCTTTTTAAACTGATTAATGGTCATATTTGTTCGTCCTATCTCCTAAATCTGTTAAAGTTCTCTGTCCTAGCCAGACCTTCTTGTCACTTTCGTCCGATTGCTCTCGATATTTGCAAAACTAATTTCGAGATGCATGACCCTTTCCGTGTTTTATGTTCCTTGTATAATGAGCTATACTTTTTGTTACATGTTGAGTTGTCCTTAGATGTTAATGCTCACATTATATTATGTCACCTATCCTTGCCTCTGCCCACCTGATGTGAGTTGGAGCACATCGTTAAAAAGTACTCCTTATTTGGACAGAGGCAATGGAAACACATTGTATGGCAAATATTTGCTGTTTCGTGAAATAAATAGGTTAGGTTAGGTTAGGGCGGTGATGGCAGGCTCAGAGAGCCGGTCCATCCACTTGAGCCTGAGAAGACTCTTTGTGATGCCGCGTGGACTTAGATCCCCCGTCCGAAGCAGGTTCTCATAGGCCGATGACCAATCCTACGTGAGAGAGGACCAACCCGATCCCTGGATAAATCGGGTTACCTGCCTCGGTGATGTCTCGCTCAGCTCTGCGAGAGGGTGGGGAAGCCCAGGTACTGCAGTCTTCGTCTGCTTAGGGCCGGACAGTGGCAGAGAAGGTGAAGAACGGTCTCCTCCTCCTCCTCATCCCTGCAACTTCTTCAGAAGTCATTGTGGTGTACCGACAGCCTGGACGCATGTGTTCCAAGTAGCCAGTGACCAGTGAGAGCCCTAATGGCAAGGGCGCAGCTTTCCCTGCTTAGTGACAGTAGCTCCTTTGAGCGTTTCGCTGATCGGCGTGGCCAGATCAATTTAGCGTGGCGGCAGGAGATTAGGTTTTCCCATTTCCTATCCGCGATGAGGTGGAAGTACTCCCTGCATAGAAGTCTGCGAGTGGCCAAGGGCATGTCAACTAACTCCCTCTCCTTCGGTACTAAAGAACTAGTGAGATGGTTCTGAGGTGGGCTAGCTGAAGCCACCGGACGGGTCGCAGGTTGCGGATAGCGCATGGCCTCCTGTGGAGGTTAGCTGCGAATAGCGACTTGTCGCGAATAAGCAGTCCCGGACAACAGCGGGTACCACACCGTTGTAGTACCGACAAGGCGCTTGTCTGACCGTCTTTAACACATAGTCTTACACACTCCTTACATCCTAGACGTGTTCCTACCCACATCCTATCCCCAACATCTCACAAAGGGCAGTGGTGACGTCCTGAGGCAAGGGTGCCACCTCA
>VNJV01017134.1:0-18557 GCA_008042635.1 Drosophila nikananu
AATTCCTAATAATACACGTCGTCTTAAGCCTAGTTGGAGCTCCAGCTCCTGCTCATCCACGCCTCCTCACTCCTCGATGCTGTTAAGGCTGCCGGACGAGATGTTGTCCATGTGGCTGCCCAGGTGCGTCCGCTTGATCATCGCCCGGCTGGGCATCGGCGAGCGCTGGACCCGCGGACTGCTCGGCACCATGGATATGTCCACGTGGACGGGCTGCTGCTGCTGCTGGTGGTGGACCTGCTGGTGGTGCAGGTGCAGGTGCTGGTGGTGTGGCGGCAGGTTGTTGTTGTTGTTGTTGTTGTGGTGGCTCAAGTTGAGATTGCTGTGGCTGTTGTGCTGGCTGCCCGAGGTGCGACGCTGCCGCCGCAGGGAGGGTATCCGGGAAGGCGTGGGCATGCCCGTCGCCTCCTCCATATGGTAGCCAGGGTGCTGCTGCTGCTGGAGGCTCCTCACACTGCGCTGCAGCATGGGCGAGGGGTGGTGGCCATGAACATGGGCGGGCGGGACCGCCTGCTGGTAGTAAGCGGAGTGCGGCGGCACAGGCGGCGGCTGGTGGTGGTGGTGGTGCTGCTGCTGGTGATGGTAGTCCAGGCGCTTGTGCAGCAGCGAGGGCGGGCCCGGCGGATGGTAGGTCTGCTCCGGTTGCAGCTTGTGGCTCTGATGGAGAGACAGCTTGAGGCCCTCGTCGCAGGCCTCGAGGGTTTCGCAGGAGGATGAGCCGTCTTGCTCTGCCTCATCCTCGAGCTCCGCCTCCTCCTCATGCTGCTGCTGCTGTTGCTTCTTCTTCTTCTCCTGAGCTGACTGCTCCTGCTGCTCCTGTTCCTGCCTGGGCAGCCCATTGCAGTTGCCGATCGCCAGTGGTGGCAGAAAGCGTAGCTCCATCACGTTGCGGTTCTAGGAAAGAGTGACTGTTGAGGCGACGCACATCGCCGCTCTTGTGGTGGCCGCCCACGCCCAGCACAGAGGAGGTCACGAAGTCCGCTTGATGTGGTCCAATTGCGGCTTGTTCTCGTCTGCAAGGGGGAAATAGAGAAGTTGGGTTAGAATAGGGCCGACACTGAGAGCTTGGAGCAGAACTCACCTTCTGGCTGGGAGTTTTCACGTCGCCGGAGGCACAGGCAGGCCCAAACGACGGCTATGAGCAGCAGGATTGCTCTGCAAAAGGTAGACGGATTAGAATGAATTCTGACCACTTGTGGGAGCAACACTTACGCTGGGTGCGCGCCGACGGCATTGAAGGATTGCAGCCTGAACTCGTAGGTGTTGCCCGGATGCAGCTGGTCGATCCGGAAGGTCCTGCTGCTCCCGCCATCCACGGTAGTACGCATAGTAGCCATCGATGTAGTGGTCACTGGCCGCTGCGAGGGACCAGTGCAGCTAAACGGCCGACTCCGCGACGGGCTCTACCTCGTGCAGCTCGGGAACGGGGAGATCCGACTTGGCATTGCCCGCCGCCAGCAGGAGAAACTTCAGCGAGGCGTTGCCCTCCTTATTATCGTTGTTCGAGTAGACGGCCACCAGCCGGAAGCGGTAATACATCCCAGGCACTAGCCCGGTCACCGACGATGTGAAGTTCTTGGGCGCACTGCCCACCTCGTGCTGGTCGCGGTTCCCATCTGCTGCAGGGAGACCATGCCGCGCACGGCGGTCTCATAGCTGCTCTGGATTGCTGCAAGGAGCAAGAGTTGGGCATTAAATTAGTGTGGAGCTTCTCTAAAGTGAAGTAAAAAAAGAGAAATACTAAGGGGAACACGAGGGGCAGCGAGGAAAACAAAAGATGCTCGGATCGCTGCGG
The DNA here is from genome assembly GCA_008042635.1 of Drosophila nikananu. Taxonomy (NCBI): domain Eukaryota; kingdom Metazoa; phylum Arthropoda; class Insecta; order Diptera; family Drosophilidae; genus Drosophila; species Drosophila nikananu. Next base: position 1,796 of record VNJV01017134.1, read on the forward strand.
CGGCGTGAAAAGGGTTGCAAAAATCCCCAAAGTCACCAAGTTCGGCGTTCTAGAAACCAAAACGATCATCAGTTTCCGTAAACATCGCAATTAAAACTCACCCAGCGTCATTTGTTTTGTAATGCCGAAAGTTTGCCGCAAGAAGTTCATGTTGTTGTTTTCCCAGAGTTCTGGGCGAGTGCAATGTTGCCGCTGGATTCCCAACAGGTCGAAGAGTTCTTCCGAGGTTGCAGTAGTTGGTATATTGCTTTTTGTGGTATAAAAGCCTCAAAATAATAACAATTATAAACAAAATTTGGCCAACACGTGGTTTTTGGTGGCAGTATGACCGGTTTGTTTAATACTTAAAGTTTTCCAGCTGCGTTTGGGATTAAATAAGTAAGAGTGATGGGTCACACTATCGATTTATCGATCTATCGATTTTTAGATAGATTACTCATTTTTGCCATTGCATACTTTTAGGAGACACGAATTATTCACGATGTTTTCAAATGTTGCATCATGAATAATTCGTGCCTCCTAAAAGTAAGCAAGTAAGTAATGAGTAATCGCTTATAAATCGATAGTGTGACCCATCACTCTTACTTTTTTAATCCTGAACGCAGCTGGAGAACTTTAAGTATTAAACAATCCGGTCATACTGCCACCGAAATCGACATTTTGGCCAAAGTTTTTTATTATTGTTATTATTTTGAGGCTTTTATAACACAAAAAGCCCAACATTTCAACTACTTCAAGCTCGGAATAACTCTACGATCTGTTGGGAATCCAGTGGCAACATTGCACTCGGCCAGAACTCTGGGAAAACGACAACATGAACTTCTTGCGGCAAACTTTCGGCATTACGAAACAATTGACGACGCTGGGTGAGTTTAAATGCGATGTTTACGGAAACTGATGATCGTTTTGGTTTCTAGTCCCCCGAACTTGGTGACTTTGCGGATTTTTCCAACCCTTTTTACGCCGCCGCAGCGATCCGAGCAGCGTTTTGTTTTCCTCGCTGCCCCCCCCTCTGGCCAATTTTCATTATTGCCGCTGCCGATGAGATGATATTCCAGTGCGCGTGGCCAGCTCACTTTTGCCCGCCTGCGAATATTTTCCTTTCGACTTTCACATGGAACATTCCCGGCTCCTCCGCTTTTGATTGGAAAACGTGGAAAAGTAATAGGAAAAATAGAAAACAGGGAACCTGTCACTCCAAAAAGGGGCTAAAAGCGCTGGCTGACCAACAAAAGGCGCACAAACACACAAGATCGCACAAACAACCGCAAAAAAGGTCGCAGGTGTGGTTATCGTTCCATTGTTCCCGCTCCTTTTTTGCATATTTATAATCCTGCATTACCTGCTGCGGCTCTGTGCGCTTGTGATTGTGCTTGTGTGTGGCATTTGCAATTAAAATTTGTGTTTGCATTTGGTCGCTGGAAGGACACTGGACGCAGCACGGCAACGGCAAAGGGGGGATGGCTACGGGAAAGGCTTGACGGAAACGAACCGCTTTCCATACACTGGGATCGATCGCCGCCTGCGCGTCATTTGGCCGCAATTATTTCTGGAAAATGTAAAATGGAAAAGCAGAATAGCCGAATATGAAACTGTGCGAGAGCAAGCAATTGCCGATTTTCACAGGGATTAGCCACAACAAAGGACGCAGCCAGCAGCGGGCATTGTCAATCACTGACCAACTGTCCCTCCACGGCTGCATTGACCCTTTTGTCCACTTTTTGTCCCCGCTCCGCGGTACAGTTGTGTGTTCCGGCGACGGATGATTGGGAATCGCTTGATTGGCAGCCTTTATAAATGTATAGAGCAAGGGGCTTGTTTTCTCTGATCATAGCGGGCTGCAGTTCTCCTCGCCAGCACTTATCCCTTCTGGAAGGTTCTCTCCATGCTCCAAACGTGTTTCCACCTACAAATTAAAGCAGGTTTTGTTATTAGTTATGAATATATAGTCTTCCCATCAAAGATAATGCCATGGGCTGCAGATTCTTCGAGCTATCGAAGCTGTGCTTATTTTTGTGATTTTCCAGAAACTAAAATTATCATAACTCTGTCAGTTTTCATTCGATTTAGCTTTGGTTTAGTTTTACATGCTTATTTCAATGAGCAAATTAATTCTGCATTTGGGGTTTATAATTTGTTGCAAATAATTTGTTGGCCGATTTTTCAATATTTTAATGATGTAACCCCTTACAGAAATTTGCAAAAATTGAAAAAAAAATATATTTTTTATATCTTCAAAATTCGTAGGCCTTTTTATAGACCAGAAAAATAGCAACTCGTAACTGCATACCATTTGAGTATATCATTTTTATAAAGCATTTTATGGGCCTTGAAATACCTGAAAAATACCCAAATTGGTATAGAAAATTACTTATATAAAGATGATCAGGAAAGTCTGAAGTGGCCTTTAAAAACTATGCCCTCCTTGGTATTTCCCTTACTTTACTTAACTTTAGAGAAACTTCACACTAATTACATATCCAAATCTTGCTCCTTGCAGCCATCCAGACAAGCTATGAGACCGCCGTGCGCGGCATGGCCTCCCTGCAGCAGATGCACCGCTCCGGGCCGCACATCAAGACCCGTCCGCCACGCCAGCCCCTGGACGGCAAGCCATTCGCCAAGGGCGTCGTCCTCAAGACGCTGATCAAGAAACCAAAGAAGCCCAATTCGGCCAACCGCAAGTGCGTGCTGGTGCGCCTGTCCACCGGCAAGGAGATGGTGGCCTACATACCCGGCATCGGACACAATCTGCAGGAGCACAACATCGTTCTGTGCCGCGTGGGACGGCTGCAGGATGTGCCCGGCGTCAAGCTGAAGGCGGTGCGTGGAGTCTACGACTTGGCGCACGTCATCAAGAAGACGCAGTAGTGGGCGACACTATGCTCTATCCTCATCCAGCTCCTGCTCCCAAGTCACATTGTAACATAGACAGTAAATGCGTAACCGTTGTTAATACTGTTTGTTTTTTAAGGAAAATGATGCAGCTCAGCCCGGCTTAAGGCTGTGTAAGCAGCGACAAGTGAACAGGGGAACAAGAAAGAAGGAAAGAAGGAGACAAGGTCTCAGGATTGCGGTCCCTCCTCGTAATCTTAAGTCAACAGGGCCAACGTCACGTCACCTCTACCTGGGGACAGAGAGGGAAAAAGGTTTTAACGGCATTTTTACACTTTAACTGCTAAATCCTTTTGCCGGAATCTTGTTGCTTTTTAACGGAATTGCCAAATAATTTTCTGCCAAATAATCGTTAGCTGAAATGGGCGTCGCCCGGCAGCGCCCACACTTGGCACTCTCTGCTCATCGCATAATTGAGAATTTCAATAGAAAATCCAAGTAGTAGTTCCGCCCGGGGAACTGGTAATTCTTTTCTGTATTTAGTTTCTAGAAGGAGCTCCTGTGGCGAGCGACTGCCGAAAATTGGCCAGGAAAATTAAGTCTTTGAGGGAGATTGTAATATTGAGACATGTTTTTGGCTGGCAAAACATGGATAGTAAGCGATTATTGCAGCATTAATAATTGATTCTAATAAGAAAGGATAGAAATCCCTTATAAACGGTTAAAAAGTACCAGCAAAGGCAATCATTCACTCAAATATTTAAAGCATTGCCTGCATGAATAGCTTTTAAATTAAACTGAGATAACTTCTCCTGGGAAATACTAATATTTGCAGCCACAAAAGACCCTCAAGCTTAAGAGCAAACCCCTGCCTTGTGGCCTTGCCTCAAAAGTCAGCAATTACTTGGCGTATTTGTGCGGATGTCGGTCCTAATCAAAGTGCGTTCTCTGGACTCGGCATTAACCCATCCGGAGACAGTCGCAGTCGCAGGAACCCGAAACAGTTAGGCAAATACCAGCAAAGGATGCGTTTTATGTAAGCCGACGGACAAGTCGGAGCTGTCGCCAATGAAGAAGGACGGCAGCCGAGGCTGCCATGGATGGATGACGTTTCTGAGCGGTGACCACAGCGGCGGTTCGCTTCCTCCTCATTGCCCAGACATTGTGTCAACAGGATTCACCGTTAGCCGCAGGTCCTGCTGCCTGATTGAGCCATTATGACAGCAGCGTGGGAGTGGGAGAAGGGCAGGACCTTTGTGTTTCCTTTCTGCTGAGTCAAGTTGTCCAACATTCACCGGGCCTCGCCCTTGTCCCCGAGCGTGCATAATTTTTATCAATAAAAACTGCATTGTCCCCGGTGTCCAGGCGAAAAGAAAAAAAACACACATACGATAATCGTTCTCTTCTGGCCAACTTCCGTTGAATCGCCAAAGGATATTAGCCGCCGCCGCCGCCGCCGACTCGGCTTCCCTTGGCTTTCTTCGTCTTCGTATTCTCTTCCCTGGTTTTCTTTTTGTTTTCTGCATTAACTGTAAAATTTGGCAAATGAAAAATGACTCCTTCAAACTGGGCAACTGGACAATCATCGCGGCGTTCACACGTTTGCGGCTTGGCCAGAAATGAGTTGGCAAAACATCTGGGAGAAAATATGCAAGGCATTCGAAAGTCACAAGTTTCTTTTCTTTTTATGTCAAACGAATTGTCCGTTTCGAATCCGTATTTCTTCAGCTTAATTATGCAGACAGACAATTGAGTTGTATTTCGGAATTCGGAAAGGAATTTCATGGCTGAGAAGGATTTTCTTACTTTGGAGGAGGAACTGGGACGGAGCAGGAGCTTCATAGGTTGATTGATCTTCAAGGTCTTTGTATGTGCGTAAATATAAAGCAAAGCACTTTTAATGGTATATTTTATATATGTATATATCATACATCTATAACTGTCACAGTTTTATGATAAAACGTTTATCATCTGGCTTAGAATTCATAGCGAGTTTGAAAGATAAAATTGTGGTTTCACATTAAAATGGTTACTGGTAATGAATGGATGGCATCTTTATTAATCAACTTTAGAGCCAAGACTTTGATTTCATTTCTAGACAGAATTATAATTTGTATATTATTATTATTATTTGTTTAATTTACATGCACTTTTTAGTTAATATTAAGACCTGTGTAACCGGTATTTGTATACCCCTTCAGGTTATTCTAATTCAAGTTAGAAGCTTGTAAAGTAATGAAGGTTTGCCGGGGGAAATGTGTTTGCTCACGACCCTAAATCCCCTCGTCGTCGTCCCTTTTGGGGCGTCACGATCGTCGCCTCGATTGCCAAAGGATTCTTTCCAGCGATCCAGCGACTGGCAAGCGCGCGATCAGCACGTGGCGGTGTCCTGGCTTCAACGAAAGCCGATGGATTGATGGAATTATATTTTAAAAATTGTACATCTAAATAATTATTTAGGAAAATAAATATTGTAAGTTAGCATGTATAAAATTCTATGCAAAAGAACGCATTCTGAGAGGTGTATAAATCTTTAATTTACCTTCCTTATCTACCTCTAAGAAATCTATGAGTTTTATCTACTTTTTCTATCCAATAAAGTTCTAGAATCTTTGCAAAGAAAAATATTTCGTGTATTTTATTTCTTATTTAGAATATTTCAAGAAAAATAGTATATTTAGAATAATTTACCTCTAAATTTTAAACATTTCTAGAGGAATAATTTTATTTTGTACATCTTTATTAATCAACTTTAGAGCCAAGACTTTGATTTCATTTCTAGACAGAATTATAATTTGTATATTATTATTATTATTTGTTTAATTTACATGCACTTTTTAGTTAATATTAAGACCTGTGTAACCGGTATTTGTATACCCCTTCAGGTTATTCTAATTCAAGTTAGAAGCTTGTAAAGTAATGAAGGAGTCATTTCCGACCCTATAAATCATATATATTCTTGATCAGCATCAACAGCCGAGTCGATCTAGCTATGTATTAAAGAAAAAAAATTTACAAAAATTTTGCAAAATTTTATAAGGGGTTACTTCATTAAAATTTCAAAAATTTGGAAAATATTAAAAATTTTAAATGTTTAATCTGAATATGCAGATTTGTTAGCCGCATAAAAACTAGCACAGAAAAGCTATCCAAAATAAAATCAATGCATTTTTGGCTGGGCTATACAATTTTTTAACATTTATTTTCCAAAAATCAAAATATTGTAAAGTTCTAAAGTCCCTTCTTGGCGGTATATAAACACAATTAAAACTAATGTTTCCCTCAAGTCGTAATTTAAATAACATTATAATCAAATACTGTGAAACGTTTTGCTCAACAAATTTAAAATTTCATAAACATTGTAAAATAATTAAGTAAATAAATATTTTTAAACTTAGTATGCAGATTTATTAATGTAACAAAAACTTCTACACTACAGATTTTGGCTTAAATTTTTTCACACAAAAGATATATTGATGAACATTAATTCGTAAAAAAGAAAATCACACTTTTTTGGCTTTTATTTCTTCACACAATATAATAAATCGATAAATATTGATTTTAGAAATTGAAATTCATACTTTTTTGGCTTCCTGATCCAATGACAAACTGCAATTGCATACAAGCTTCGCTCTCCTTTCCTGTTTCGCTTTTTATTGTATATTCAAAAAAAAAACAACTATTAACCCCTTAAATGCATTCAACTTTTGCACAGACTGTACAGACGCAGCTAAAGATTTTCTCATACCTCTGGGTGAATATTTTGTGGCATCCACAATTGGATTCCGCATCTCTGACTCTCCCCCTGCTCGTATTGAATCAATCTATATCTGATATAGCTGAATTTCTGGTCAATTCTGTAACCAAAGGGCTTTAATTGTTCCTGTTTGTGGCAGGCGAAGGGCACCCTTTTGCCGGCAGGAGCGAGCCGTGTCCAATCGATGCTCCTGGTGGGTGGCGGAGGAGGAGGAGTTCGAAGCTGGAGTCTTGAAGGGAGTCGTAAAAGGGTAGCCGGCAAAGTCAATGCTTGACCAGAGGAATTGCCAAACGTTTTATTTAATCATGGACACGTGTCCGTTCCTTCCTTGGGGTGGATTCTGCAAGGGGGATGGATGACTGCGGAGTGCGTTCCACCCTTGTGCAACCCTTGCGTGATGGGAATCTCGTAACGCCCCAGGAAAATGGCGGCGAATCGATGCCAAATGCAATCCTCAATTCCCAATAAAAATATAAAAATGGTGTGGCAGTCCACAGGGGAACGCCGCAGATTGCAGATTGCAGATTGCAGATCGCCGAAGAAGAATGGCCTAATTGGCATCTTGTTGTCTTTGTGCTGGCCTTTCTTGGCCAACAATCGAGATGTCAAGTGTTGGGCCATAATAATGATGCATAACCCTGTGGCGACCGAGATTATGGATTATCCTTTCGGGAACATCATAATAATTTCCCTGTAATCGATCGAAGACAAAACTCCGTTCTCGGAGCTGGCAAACAAGTGCTGGAAGAAGGAGCGAAGGACGACGGGCGGGCCAAACCGCACAAAAAGGATCTTTGTCCTGTTTCGCACTCTCGTTCTCGGTCTCTCTCGCTATCAGTCTCTCACTCTAGCAGTCCCTCACTCTATCAGTCCCTCACTCCATCAATCTCTCACTCTGTGTGTTTGTCCTGGGCCACGTGCAGGGCACACTCCAATCACAATCAAGGAGGCGAGAAAAAAGGGCACACGATCGCCGCCAGGTGAGAAGGCAAAAATGTCACTCAGGATTCGCATGCATATATATCATATAGTAAGTATTATCGCCGCGTGATCGGCGACTTTTATTTATGTATCCGCAGTGCACTTCATCCCCCCAGACAGGCAATTTCGGCAGCTCTTTTGATTCGCCAGCAGCGGAGCAAATCAGCCCTCTGCGATCTGTGTTGACATTTTGCCGGTTTGCCGGGGGAAATGTGTTTGCTCACGACCCTAAATCCCCTCGTCGTCGTCCCTTTTGGGGCGTCACGATCGTCGCCTCGATTGCCAAAGGATTCTTTCCAGCGATCCAGCGACTGGCAAGCGCGCGATCAGCACGTGGCGGTGTCCTGGCTTCAACGAAAGCCGAGGGATTGATGGAATTATATTTTAAAAATTGTACATCTAACTCATTATTTAGGAAAATCAATATTGTTAGTAAGCATGTATAAAATTCAATGCAAAAGAACGCATTCTGAGAGGTGTATAAATCTTTAATTTACCTTCCAAATTTACCTCTAAGAAATCTATGAGTTTTATCTACTTTTCCTATCCAATAAAGTTCTAGAATCATTGGAAAGAAAAATATTTCGTGTATTTTATTTCTTATTTAGAATATTTCAAGAAAAATAGTATATTTAGAATAATTTACCTCTAAATTTCAAACATTTCTAGAGGAATAATTCTATTTTGTACAAAATCATGGCAGAGACTTATGGACTTGTGGGATAATTCAGCTCTTATCTTTTGATTGGACAAAGGTTATAGCTTTTTAAGAGCCTTTCAAATTATTGAACTTATTTCAATTTAGACAAAATTTGAATGCCCAAAACACAGGCAGGATCTAGAGACTTACAAATAACTGACAAAACTAACAGATTTGAAAATGAGGTCCAAATTCAACTCAGATTGTGGGACTATTTAAGGGTTTAAGGGATAAGAAATCAGGGAAATGAGAATTGAGAACTTTTTGGATAATTTATCTTTGGGTTTACTGGGTTTTTAAAAACTTGAATGCTTATAGCGAAGCCAGAACAAAATTCTTTGATAAACCATCTTGTATTTTTGGTTGTACACCATTTTCAAAGCCTTTCAAATTATTAAAATTTTGTATACAGACAAACCGAATCTATAAGATGAATTCTTGTTTTTACTGAGAGCCTTAAAGATGTCCAACATCTTCCCAGGAGAGATGGAAATGGGGTCGAAAGTCAAAGCAGATCGTGGGACTACGCGGGGGATCAGAGATGGCGGATCAGAGATCGGGGATCAGCGATCGGGGATCACAGAAATGAGATCACCAGAGGCACTCTACTAGCTTTAGTGGGCATGACCAGTGGCTTTCCAAATGGCTACCTAGGAGCGGACCCAGTACCTCTCCTGGCCCAGTTCCCAGTTCCCAGCTCTCGGCTCTCGGCTCTCGGCTCTTGAAATGCTCAAGTGATTTGGCAATTGACCTAACAATTGGGCTAAGCGCACGATCAGTGCGCTGGGAATCCGGGAATCTGGGGATCTAGCCATCTAATCTTATGGATTTACGTGAAACTTTGCAATCGAACTGGCCCCGGATGCCGAGGGCATTATGTGGCAATATACGAGCAGGCGAGTGGCCTAATCTGGCGGACTGGACTGATCCAGGAGGAGATCCTTCGGGCGTAAGCTGAGATTAAATTAAAGTGTCGCAGGAGGCAGGAGCGGTGGGCTTGGCCGGGACTCTCCTCTGTTTTTCGCTAAATCCCCCGATCCGGCGGCCTAATCCTTTCGCTGATGAACCAGTAACATGTGACCCAGTAACCCAGTAACCCAGTTGACCCAGTTGACCTGCTACCTGTGAGCCGCACTCGGGATCAGTGGCAATCCCGATCCCAGGACCATGCAACACTCGCGCCGCTCTACACACGAATTAACCTGATTAAAATTGTATTTTTCCCAAATTTATGGGATTAAGTTCCGTTCAAGTTCCTTTAACTCGTTTAAGCTACCGGATTTAGTTCAAGTGCGACGGCGAGAGCGAGGGCTCAGGCCACGTACATACCTCTTTCTGAGCCCACTTTTATTGGGCTGGCTTAATTAGCACAATTGTTTACAAAATTTACCTTTCGTCATGCAGCAGCAACGCAGCAATGCAGGATCGTTGCAGGATTCTTGCTCGGTGTGTGAAATCCGTGGCACGCACACGCCCACAGCTCGCCGTGGGTTTTGAGTTTTGAGTTCAGAATTTAGAGTCTTGAGTCTGGAATCCAGGACAAGGAGCAGCTCTGCCTATGTGTGAACTGAGCGGATTGCAATTCCATTTAAAAATTAGTCTAATCCAAAGCAAGGACGCGGCAGACAAAGCCCTCCTTAAGTAGAGGGCCAGTGTCCTCCTGGCGATTAGCTTCCGCAATTTCAAAATCAAAGTTTGAGCTGGGAGAAACTAAAGAGCATTTTTACAAGGGATTGAATTCTTAAACAACAAATCTTTGAAAAGTCTTCAAGAGTCTGCTTGTCTCATTGCCATGATTTTTATAGGCATTTTGCTTAATGTTCATTTTCAATTTATGCCTTTTAAACCTCAAGTAACTTGGGCTCAGCTTCAGCTACCTTAGCAAGAGTTATTTCAAGGTCATGGATTTAAAGTAAAATATGGCATATACAAAAATTTATGTAAGTTCCTCGACTAGACTGATGTAACTTGGGTTCAGCAGCAGCTATTTAAACAGAACTTGGTAAAAGACACCTCTGAAGAGTAAAATATGCCATATACCTAAATTGGTTTAAGTCCCTTCACAAGCAAGAGCGTTTCGACTTAATATATATTAATACATAATACCTACATATATTAAAATTGGAACGATACCGAGAAGATAAGCGGCCCTTGTAATAATATCATATACCAAAATTTACGTAAAAATTTTAAATCTAGTTTTAAATGCAGAAATGTTCTCCAATAAAAACCAGGAAGAAAAAACCAAACCAGACCGAAATCGGTTGAGTTTAAGCCAAGTTATGATCAAAAAACAATTTAAAATGCTATCGATTTTTAGTGTGAGAAAACTGATTAAACCTCTGGTTTACTTGCTACGCAAGTTGGTGCCTCGATACGTCCATCTTATCGTGCGCCATGTTTGCAGTCTGTTACAAATGCACAAATTATTATTTACTGTTTTTCCTAGATTCACGCAGTGAAAACAAGGGACCTGAGGCTATTTTAAGTAACTTGGACTACTCGCCACAGCCTCTGTGGCAGATGTAAAGGCTTAGGAGAGGTCCTCGATTGGCGCCTGGCCAGGAATTCAGACTGGGACTGGGCCTGGATTCCCTAGAAGACGCTGACGACGCTGACGACAACGACGACACAAATTTTGCGCTTAAGCAAATAAAAACAAATATTTTGTGGGTAAAAACAAACCACAGACGTGGATGATTCCGCCGGCCCTAAAGGCCTGTTGGTCATAGAAAAACAAATCGCTTGTATGCCCTGTGGACCGAGCGGGAACACGTGCCCGTGCCCACTTATTATATTTTCGTTGGCCTCACAAAGAGAGAGGACCGAGTTCCCAACTTCCAACTCCTTCGCCTTGGAATAACAAAAACGCAAGTCAAGGCAAGGCAAGGATTTTGAGGGCCTTTTCCCCGCACATAAAGTTGCAATATGTTGTGTATTAGAAGTCAGAGCAGTCTCGATCTCCGTTGCCATTCTAGATCCGGACCTCGATCCCCGATCGCCGATTCCCGATTCCATTGAGGACCAACGCACGCAAGCGGCGACGCCCCCTCGAGATTAATGAGGATGTGCGGCGGTTTTGTTTACTCTGCCAAAGCGGCGACGCGTATTCCCGAGTCCCTCGGTCCGCCGAGTCCTGATTCCGAGCTCTCGAAGCCTTTCACCGGACATGGGCATGAGCCACATGTGTTCGTTTTCCAGCTGCTGACCACTCTGGACACTGGAGACACTGGAGACACCGAGACCGAGCACACTACTGCGGCTGCTCATTAGGCAGCCTTCCACTTAAGCATGAGTTGGCTCTTTTTGCATCTTTGATAAATTAACCAAGGACCAAGAACCAATAGCCAACAATGGGCACGTTGGCTCGTGTGTATCGTCGAGGAACTGGCTGCTGCAGCGGCTATTCGGAAATGTTGCCTTTGGATGCGGTCCAAGACCCATAACTTTTTCTCTGACTTGCAGTTCAAAAGGTATATTAGCAGCTACTTTAGCAGGTTTTGGTATAGGGTCTTGATTTAAAGTAGAGTATTCCATATACCAAATTATGTTGAAGTCCCTAAACTAAACCAAATTTCTAAAGTAACTCGGGATCTGCAGCAGCTTTTTAAGCAAGATTTGGTATAGAACCCCCCTGAAGACTAAAATATGTTGTATACCAAAATTGCTTAGAATCCCTTCACTAGCAAAAAGTTAGCCTAAAGTAACTCGGGATCTGCAGCAGCTATTTAAGCACGATTTGGTATAGAACTCCCCTGAAAACTATAATATATCCTATACCAAAATTTCTTAAAATCCCTTCATTAGCTATAAACTAGCCTGAAGTAACTTGGGATCCGCTGCAGCTACCTGAGTTATATATCAGGCAAAACTCAGATTGGCTGCTGAAGATATCATATCCCAAAAATCAATTTAAGCAAAGCACTCGTGTCCAAGTTAAAGCAACTAACTCGAGTTCTACAATATCCATGACTATATCTAACTTCGAGTTTCGATGAAGCATCTTGAAAATAAAACAATGTAAAGTTAGAAACAATCATCGCCATGAAACTGCCAGAGATCAGCCACAAAATGCATTGGGACGCAGGGCGCATAACCCAAAATCGATTCGTTTGCCACACTCCAAGGGAAAGGATCGGGCCAGGATTCGTGGTAGGCGGCTGCCAGGGAACTTTCTTCTTCCTCCAGCAGTTCCTTTGAATCGTTGCAGCCGAACAATTAGTCGTGTGGCTCGTGTACCGAAACAATTCCACAGCCAGCGGTCCGGGGCAGTCCTTAGTCCCAGCTCCGCTCCTAATTATGCGCCGAAAAATTGAGCGCCTCAAATTACACGCAGGACAAAAACGCAACATGAGCCAGGGAAATGGGAAATGGGAAAGGGAAAAGGGAGAATAGTGATGCTAATGCACATGCAAATGCCATTCGAGTTAATTAATCACGGCAACTCAACTCAACTCGACTTGTGGCAAATTGTATGCAAGGAGGGGAGCCAGAAATCGACCGGAACCGAGGATCATTAGGAGCCTAAGATGGCGTGGCATATGTGAGTGAGTGCGCCTCCTTTTGCGCTTTGAGAGTGGAAAACCCTGGCTAATGGCCTCCGCTGACAGGCGAAACAATAAGGCCGCCATATTATATACAGTGAGTTCTATTTTGTTTCCCAAAGGATATGTGGTATATAAATCTATAGGTCAGTCCCCGGTTCCCAGCAGCAAACAGCAAACTCTTTTCCACGCTCCACTGCCCCTCTGTTTGGGCAAACAGAACAGATATTTCCCCGATATTGACAAAAAGATAATCGAAGGGCAAGACAGGAAGTGATCTGCTTTCCCCGTCTCCATTCTTCCACTTGTCTGGCCACAAATTCGAGGTCGGCTGACCAGATAATCTTATAATATTGAGGTGCCCTCTCCCTCTCGGGTTTCCTCTCGCCCTATTGACAGAAATCTATATATATTATATATATTATATGTATTATTTGTATGTGTATATATCGATGACACAGGCAGGTGAGCCTGAATCGATTTAGGGAACGGCTGAGTGGGGACGGAGGAGCTATTTGGGTCAGCAACTAATTCCGGGTAGCCCCCCAATAAATGTGTCAACGCGCCAAATTGATGAATGGACCGGAGCTGCCGCTGTCTCCCCCAAAAGTCACCCCTGCTGGGTGGATTTCCCCCGGAAAAACAAGCAGCAGCAGCGGCAGCAGGAAGAAGGGGTTGAGAGATAGGCAGTTGAAGGAAATTGCCAAAAGTGACCGCAAAATCCCACAGAGCAACCACTTGTAATCAACCCACAGTTTCAGCCTCATCCACAGCCTCATCTACAGCCTTATCCTCATTCACAACCCCATTCCCATCGTCCACCGTCCAGTCTTTGTTATCATTAAGCAACCGCCGGCAAGCGAAGGGAATCCAAGCCCGAATCTGAGACCCAGAGACAGAACCCTTTCATTTGCGATAATGAAAGTGCCCCCGATGCTGTCTGTCGCCTGATATTTATTTATTAAATGCAAGACTCTCCCTCGCCGGACAATGGACTCGGGACTGGGACTGGGACTGGGACTGGGTCTGGGTCAGCTGGCACAGCTGTCACATTTTCCCTAAGCCCATCTCTGGACCCCGCACCCACTATCCAGTATGCGGCAAGTCCCCCCATGTCGTCTGGCTGTCCTCTATATTCTGTTCTGGCTTTAATGAAGTTGCCGGGGATTCATGGCACGGAAACCAGTTTCCCATTTATGCAGCATTCACAAAATGAAGTCGTGGTGGTGGTTTCTCACACAGCTGTGGCTTCAGCCTCTGATTGGTTGATCCCTGCGACTCCTTGGCGAGTCCTTGGCTGGGAGTTTGCCACAGCATCGGCGATATATCATTGAGGAGGCAATGCGGCCACGATTATATCGATGCCAAAATGGCGCAATCTCGGGCAATGGAGGATATCACGTAATATGGCGATGAGAGTTGGGAGATCGCCACGAAATGCCTGGTTTTACTATGATAAAGGAGTGCTAAATGATTGTGTAATCTTTGGCAATTGTTAAATGTTATTTGGAGTTATATTTAGAAGCTTATTTAATGAAGCTATTTGGTTTTTTTTTTGGCATAAATTTAAGCACCTGGAGAATGTAAATGGTTACAAGGAAGCTCTTTGCTTTCCTATGACTCTGAATAGTGGGTTTAACTTTTATTATGTTGCTGATTTATTAGTATATATTTCTATTAGGCATATTAAATATCCTAAAATTCCTTAAAATTACAAATCTATACCACCATATGTAATGTAACAAGATTACTGGATATAAACAAGTTAACAACTTAACACTTCATTTGTTAAGAATATATTTTGTTTATATTCTTGCTTTTAAATTACATAACTGACAAAAACAACTCGAGTAAAAGTCTGGGAGTTTTATAACTTGAATAAGTTTAAGATAAATAACTAGGATATTAATTTAATTAAATGGGAATTGGGTACTATCAGGATATATAACGAGTTATTATAACTACACATATTTATAATAATAATATATTTATTATTGTATAATATATACAATATAATATACCAAATATCAATATTGTATATAATAAATAATTCATATCATATACCTAATATATGTATTTTTGTATATTCTTGCTTTTTAATTCCATAACTGACAAAAGAACTTGAATAAGTTTAAGATGAATACCTAGGATATTCATTTAATTCAATACTAATTGGGAACTATCAGGGAATTTAACGAGATATTATAACTACACCTATTTATAATTATAATATATTAATTATTGTATATAACTAATAATTGTTTTAATATACCTAATATACACTACAATAAAACCTGTATAGAAATACTAAAAGGTGTTTGATTTTGTAGCTTTGTGGTAATCTTAGTGCCTTAAAGTCCGAGGTGAAGCTTCCCCACTAAACAGCAATAAAAAACGCGTTCTTAGAGTTCAAATAAATCGCCAACTTTGGCAGCCTGATCCTTGGCTTGATCCTGGCTTGATCCTGGACTGGCTTAACTTCGCCGCATCTTCGCTGAAGTCACTCCGCATCCCCGAATCGAATCCGGCTTGGCAGATCTCCCGGGATTACGCACTCCAACACCACGCAATATTGTGCGGGATTAACTCGAGGCCGCCAGATAGTCAGGCTTTGTCCGAGCTCCGAGCTCCGAGCTCCGAGCTGCTGGTGTTACCTGGCCACTAGTCACCTGTCGTCGGCTCAAGCCCGTGCTCGCCCAGAGCTTCCTCAAAATATTTATGTTGCCCTTCTGGGAACACACAAAAAAAAACTGCACTTTTGCAGATGAAAATGGAAATTATGAAATGATATGCGAGCCATAATTTTGCGGGGAAACGCAAAACAATAGACTTAACGGCAAATGGGAGATGGAAATGGGAAATGGGAAATGTGAAATGGTAATGTGAAATGGGAAATGGTAATGTGAAATGTAGAAAATGACAAAACGGCAAATGGCACATTTTGCCACCTACAAAACTCGGCTCACAAAAGGCTTAAACCGCTTAAAGACCGTTTAATCTCATGGATTTCTCGGCTCTGTCGTTTTTAGTTTCATGTGAAAAAAAGGAGAAAACTGGAGAGTTGGAAATTGGCAAGCCAAAAGGCAAAGTCGAGGCCCTCGAGAAGGAGAAGAGCGGAAGAGCGGACACAATGGGCGGGGCCCTGGCCGGGTTAAGTGCTCACATTACGAAGAGTGACTGACTCCTTGGTGGCCAGGACAAAAATAGTAGAATGGAAAAAGAGTTAGGCGGAACGGGGCTTAGGGTTTTACCCAGCCCCTTGTGCCCCTTGTGCTCCTTTTCTCTATTTTCCCAATGATTTCGATTGTATCTCAGTTCCGTACATCCGTTCCGCAGATCCTGCTGCCAGGATATGCTGATCGAGAGATCGGGAGATCGGGAGAGATGGTGCGAACTGACAATTGACACAATTACCAAGGAGCAGCAGCATTTTGACAGCACTTATTGTCCTGACCCTGCAAAACGGGACTCGGGATTCTGACGGGTAACAGTAGCTGTCCGAGGAGCCAGTCTAACGGGGTTTTGTAGGCGGCTTTGGCCCCCGAAATCCACAACAACAAAAGGGGAACAAAGGGGAACAAAGGTGCTGAAAGGCTGCGAATCACAAAAGGTGTGAAAATTTCAAGAGCCGCTTGATAGATCGGCTGAGGGGTGGGGTAGGTTGAAAGGTTGAGAGAATCGCACAACTCTTTTTATGTGGGCCCCGGGACCAGCGCACAGCGCACAGCGCACTTTGATTAACTCCCGGGATTCCCGGGAATCCCGAATCTAACGGTGCCCGCCCGCCCGCCGCACAATGGAAGATGGCAGCTAATCAACAGTAAAATGCATAAAATTAAGTGAGCAATGAAGGGGGATTACTGGCAATGAGGGTCTGTGTAGCTGTCTCTGTAGCTGTCTTTATAGCTCTTCCTATAGCTCTCTCTGTCCCTGTCCCTGTCCCTG
>VNJV01017147.1:0-19601 GCA_008042635.1 Drosophila nikananu
GAACAAAAACGTATTAATTAGTATTTGCATTTGCAGTTGGTTTGCTTTAAGGCCAAACTTACCCGTGCATCGGCATGGGCATCTGCTGGTGCTGCTGGGCCATCGGCATGGGCATCTGGACGGTCACATTGCTGCCGGAGAAGAGAGAGATATAGAAACAGGTCCACTTTCAGCTTTAATTCTGCACTTACCCGGTGGTCTGAGCGGGATATGGAGCTGGGGAGTAGGCATTGCCCGCCGGATATCCTGGCGGCGGCAGCTGTGTGACCGGATATCCGCCAGGAGCCGTGTGGGTGGCGGATGTTACCACCACGGGCGCTGCAATGAGAGGAAAGGCGAAAGTTAGAAATTGAAAATTAGAAACGGAACAACTGCTGTGCCAATAATAATAGTGAGTCATCATCCCATCAGAAACCACTTGAGTCGCAGAGGCCTCTGATAAGCCGCCCCCAGGTTCTGATTAATTTCATAAACATAAAGAAAAAGTTCCCCCATTTTGCGATCGAAAACAAAATGTACAGTGTTTCCTGCTTAAAATGTGTCAGCAAAGTAGAGTATTTCTACCATATTGTTGCTATGTCACAGATAAGCTCTATAGGTTTGCAGATATCAAAAAATTATCCCATAATCATGATAAACTTAGAAGTGAACTAGGAAAAGAAGTTGGTAATTTTTAACAAATGTAAAATTTATATACTTTACATTTATCAGAACCTTTGCTGATTTGCCCACATTTCTGGTTGCTTTTTGCTTTTGCCTTATGCAAACCACAATCGTTGTTATAAAGAACACAGTTAACAGGGTAGAAAACCATATGATGAGTACCAACATTTTTAAAACCTTTATAGGGGGATTAAATTTGAAATAAAAAATACATTCGCCGTGCAGACGATCCCAAAAAGCTCTTTTCTGACCTCACACCTCAAATGATGTCTAATATTAATGTCGACCGAATAAATGGCCAAAATCCAATGATAAGCGATTGTTGTGATAAGTTGATAGTTGATGCTTTATTTTTAGGCTATTTTTATCATTGTTAAACAGAAAACACATGTGGCAGCATATTGCTACCTTAAACAGTGATATCCATCAAATACACAACTTGTAATCGTAACAATAAATTTGTGACAATTTTCAAGTGTTATATATATAATAAGTTCATTTACCACCACCTTCGTTGATTGTATAGCCCACATTTCTGGCTGCCTTTTGCTTTCGTCTTATGCAAACCACAATCGATGTTACAATGAATATGGTAAAGGCAATACTTAGTCCTACGAAAAATGCCCACATTTCCGATCACAAAACACGGGGGATTGAACTTGGTAAATCGAACACACAATCGCCTTCCAGACGATACCGAAGCAGACTGCAAAAAAGCTCTCATCTGGATGGCCAACAAGCCACTCGTCAAACCATGTCTAATCAATGGCCGCCGAGTGTATATGGCCAATCGGGGCGATAAGCGATTGCGTTCACACATATGTTTTCACACCCTTGCTTTGCTTTTAACACAATTAACTAAATAAATCGCAATACTATTCACTTTTCCATCCTTACTTTGAGCCCTGACCACGCTTTGGAATTTCCTTGCCAGACAACATAAAAATGTAAACATCATGCAGCCAACGACAATGAACACGGAGACTGCGATCACGGGCACTACGTAATCCTTTATGACCATTTTAACGTTGGGATTGATTTGGTTTTCCCAAATTTACCAGGTGCTATTCGGCGGGGAACGCGATTCCAACTGATTTTGCCAATGGCCTTTAGATGGGTAGAGTTCCCTTATCTCACCCGAAAAGGGAGAGTTTACCGTGGAACTAGCACAGGTGTTGTTGAGTACTTTCCCTCTTTATATATAGAGATTTTTGTTTATTTGTAGTTGGATATCTTACATGGATTTGTTACATTTGTGGCTCTTTGACTGAAACTTTTAAATACACAGTACTGTAAAGTAAACAATAATGCGGCTAGTACCAGAAAAGCTGAGAATCCTATTAGGGCAACCAAGTAACCTTCCATATCGAATATTATTTTCTTTTTATCGTTTGAACTCAAAAGGTGCTGCTCGATGGGGGATACGTTACCAACTGAATTGCAAATGGGCTTTTTATGGGCAAGGTGCCCTTATCGCACCCGAAAAGGGAGTTCACCGCCCAATTGTCATGTGTCATTTGTTAATTTTAAACCTAAAAGTTATTATATATTTTTCCAATTTATTGTTCACCCAATTTACAACACAAAATTAAATTAAGTATAAAGTAATTTATAAGAAAAATTCTTCCCCCTGCAAATATAATTACTTTTCATTTTGTTCCAATTTCAATTGACTACAAAAACGGATTTTTGGGGAGGTGTTCTCTAATACCATTTAATTCTGCACTAACTACACCCTTAAGGGGGTTCACTGTTCAATAACCACGTGTGTTCTGTAATACGATCACTATTCGCAATCACACTCTCTTTTTTAATCCCCTCCACCTAAATGGTTTATCAAAATTGCACTTGAACTTGTTATCTTACTGCCGTATGTAACATTTGCGGCTCTCGCTCTGAACCTCTTAACCAGGCAGTACAGCAAGCTAATCATCAAAGTGACAATTGCCAGGAAAACTGAGAATGCTATAATGGGAATCAAATAGTCCTCCATGCCGAATGTTATGTGGATCGATTGGATCGCGTGTTACCAGACTGAGACGACGAATACGACTGATTAAAGCTTTGGCCATTTTATAAATACAAAAGCGTTATCGCCCCGAAAAGGGAGATCTCCATTTAACTGATTAGTTAATAAATAAATTACACTTCATACTCATATCTATAGTATTTCTGGCCCTTCTGTTGGATTTCTAATTTTCACTGTCTATTAAACCGATCATTGGGAGAATTATTTTATAAATAATAAAGTATATTATAAAGGGTATTATTCCATCTACCACACAGACACACCTGCACCCTTAGTTAAAGCCGCTCTTTGGGTGCGTCCCCGTGTAAGGAAGACCGCGGCGGAGGTCATGAAGAAGACGGAGAAGGTGAAGAAGAGTATCCAGTAGATGCCGGAATCATCCATGATTTCTTGATCCTGACTGAGTAAGCGGCGCACAAAGACTAAACAGAAGCGTTGAACTAAACACTGCGACGGTGGATTGGGCAATCGAGAAATGTGCCCGTAATGGCCAAAAGAAAAGGGCAATCGCACTCTCATAAAGATAGCACTTATCAGTGATAACAACACACACAGTTCTCCCAGAGTTTGTTTCCCGCAACTTACTTGGATCGTTGAGAGCCCGACGACGCTTCCAATATAGTGCAAAACCGATAAATGCCAGTAGAAACAACTTAAGGCCGATGCTAATAACAAAGTAGAGGAATGAACCCTGTTGCTGGTGCGACTCCAGCAGGTCAGAGCCAGAGGTCACCTGAGTTTCGTTGTTCTCCATGCTCCACTCTTTACTGAAAATGGAAATCCTCCGAATTTCGGACAAGGATTAAGGCATACAACACTGCGAGGACTACCAAAAGCGATAGGATACCCGCCTCAAGGAACAGAAACGTCAAGACGAAGTGCTGTCGCTCCGAAATATGGTGTAACACATCCGAAATGGTGGCATTCATTCTGGAGAACCGTCGAAAACTCAACTCAAATGGGTTTTACGTAATCCATTTACCGGATGACCCAGCAATTCAGGATTTACGTCAACCCATTTATCCTTTCTATGGCCCATTAGCTCATTGGTAATATTCACAAATTGATTGGCATTAAGGTATTAACATCGCACATTAGCAAATGTAATCACTGTCAGTTTTATCAGCATATATATTGCACAAATATAATAACAAAAAAAGCGCCCAGTCATTACCCACTCTATATACCAAGTCCTAAATCTAATAATACCAAGATAGGACGTCACATGCCGGATTTGTTGTGAAGTATTTCACCACAGGGGGTGAGTTTAAATACGTGGAATATTTTAAAAATTCGTATTTACATAAAGGATACCAAACTAGGGTTCAATGAAATTAGTTTATGACAGTTTCTTAACTGAAAAATACATGATTCGCCTCTTTACAAGCTAATTAAGAGCAAATACCAATATTTAAATGCAATTATGATTATCTAATTAATTTTCCCAACCTTAACAAATAAACCCTTCCAGACACTCTATATGTTGCAAATCCAAATAACCAAGTTTCACGTTTAACTGATAACTAAAATTACGTATCGCCCAATTTCTCTAGACAATGACTTGAATATTCCATCCATAAATAAACTATGCCGATAGGAAGCCAAAGAGATATATTATGGGTAATACCCGTAATCATAATAACACTCATCTTACAAGACCGAGTTTATAAATCTACCGCAGAAGCTTTTGGTGACGGCATCAAATAATAAAAAGAAAACAGGTTCGGGTGAAATAATAGATGCAGTTTCAGCTATCAGGTGGCCTAAGCATTTTTTCCCGAGTTGGCTTTGGGTTTATGAGGTAGTTACGTGAGGCAAATACCCCAAGAAAGTAAGGAAAGATCAAGTTTTGAGTTAACCCCAGAAATAGTATGACTCATTGTCGGTTTACGGTTTGCACGCTTTTACCAAATAATTATCCTAAGGAGAAGATAAGAGTCATTTGCGTATGTATTTTTTAAATTATTTGTTTTGATAATTTGGAATATTCAGTTCAAGATCTACATACCAATAATGCAAACAAGACTAACCGATTAAGATGGAATTGTCAGTAAGTGATTTTAAAAACATATTTCTTGATCAATTAATATAACTTGAATAAGGAAAAAACAATCCATGAGTTCACCTTTTACAGAAAAACTATAAACAAATATAATACAACACTGATAAGATTATTTAACCAATTTGCGTAATAAGATTTTCCTGGTCATGGGATTTACTCACAGTTTGCCTGTTCAACATTTTTCGGCTTGCATTTAATGAAACTTAAACACGCTGCTAAATCCCAAATAATAATCAAGCCAAGAAGCACGGCAAAGACCACGAAATATTTGTTAAAAAGCACATCCCTTGTGGTCCAAGGAAGAATAATGTAAGAGTTATCCATGTCTGAATATCACCAACTGCAGAACCAAACTGAACAGAGAAAATCTTACTCTATAACCACATACAGACAAATGCAAATAGCGAAAAATATTGACGTTGTTAGTCATTTTTATAAAGAATCTACAAACACAACGGAAGCCATAAAGATTGTGTTAGCTTTTAAACTTACACATCTTTTTATTATCACTTTTTTCTTTTGCCATCAAACAATTACAACACGCCACACAGCCGTAAAGGGTAATTAGTATAATGATAACAAATATTAAAATAAAAACCGTTTCATTAGAAATAAAAGTGTCTTTAAGTTCTGGAACCAACAGAAAATTCATCTTCAAGCCACAAGCAATGTCTACTAACGTCGAGAGACAACTGGCATTCATTGAAGATACAAACCCTAGTTTTAGGTAACCAGAAGCAAAAAAAAAGCAAACTTGACTCATCTGATAGATAAGATAGAGATTCATACCTTTCTTTTTGCAGCGGCACAGCATCAGAATCGCAACAAAATCACAAGTAATAAATATTAATAATATTATTAATGCTGCATACTGTATGTATACCAAAATATCCGATGGATTTCCCATTTTAAAATAAGGAATCTAAGCACTACTGATCGTCTTGAAGGAACACAACTGAATGAAGAGCTTCTTCCCTCCATAAAAATGCTAAGCTCACCCGATGGAAATGTAAACATCAATTGCCTAAAATATGAGAACTATAAACAAGCGATATTGGCAAGAAGCGCTGTCTCCCAGAAAAGAATATTGCGAAGAATCAGCACAAAACCAAGCCAACTAAACAAAAAGTCCACTCCTCCTATATTTTTATATAATTTCAGTGGAAAAATCACTATTTTGTCTCACTTATATAAGTAAAAATTCTACTTAATGCATACCTTTACCTTTTTTGGGCTTGTAAAAGCAACACTTCAAAAACCATGCAAAACAAAACAAAAGAATGAAAATACAAATTTTAACTGCCTTGTAAGTCAGAAGGTATGTAGATCTATGTAGATCCTTTTCCTCGGATTGGTACGGCATGTTAAAAAATCAGATGCTAAAATACTTTTCACCGCAACGAGCTCAGAAAATAGACTGATCGGCAATCGGAGAATCGACGGCTCAGCAGCTCTCTGCGCTGTAATCTCGCTTTTGTTTGCCGGAAATCCCCAAGCTTGCTGCTTTGAATGAAATGGAATTCCCAAGCTCAGTTACTCATTTTACTCACTTGAATATCTAACTCGCTTTATGACGTACTTGATGGCCATGCAGCAACGCAGGAGAAGGCCCAGAGTAACTATACCCATCATAATGATCAAGAATATTGGAAATAGAAACTCCTGAACACCCATCGAATATTTAAGGTTTCTTTAAAAGAAAGAACTAAACTTCACTGCCGGACTGCTCGACTTGAGGCCACAAAAACGAATGAAAGGCTTTGGCCTCTAAAAATAAAGTTGGTAAAGACCAAAACTTTGAAACAGATGTTGATTTTAAGCGAAAGAAAATATTGCCTAAGTATCAAGCCAATAATCTAGAAAAGCATTAACAGTGACTTAACCAAGGCAGGCTGCAAAAAAATATTCAACACCCTGTGGTCGCAGAAGAAAAATAAACATGTTTTGTGTTGTCTGTATACATTAAAAAGAAAAATCAAACACAACGACACATCTGTTTTTGGCCTGATCTATGGCACTATTTGTTGAATTAAAATTAACAACGATTCTGAGATTTTTGCAGCTTGCTTTTGGGCTCTGGGGAAATTGAAATTATCTATCAAAGCAAACGAAAGGTAGATTTCTTAGCTAATACACGCTTGGTTTCTTATAATTTCAACTAACATTTGTTTCAATTACATTATATAATTAATATAAATACATATAATTACATAAGTATACTTTAAATCAACGTAATAAAAAATGTGTGGCTTTAGACAAACAAAACACACAGAAACTTTAAACACAGCAACTTAAAACACAGGAACTTTAAACACAAGAACTTAGTACACAAAAACTAGATATGTACACAGTAGCTTAAACACAGGACAGCACCGAATCTGAGAACTAGGACTCCTCCAGTTTGACCTAGAGATACTAACTTGCTTCGATGACGCCCTTGTCCGCCAGCCGCTGATTTCTTTTGCGGATCGCCGACCGGATTATGAGCACCAGGACGGCGCAAAGGACCACAACGAAGATGCAGCACAAGACGATCGTGGAGATCTCCAAATCCTTCTCACCCGGTACATGCGGCATCGTTTCGATTTTACAAATATTTTAATTACAATTAACTAACTAACAGATTCGATTTGGCAGACAGTCTTCTTTGGGGATGGTTCGACGACAGTTTGGAGCTACGCCGATGCTTTCCTCGAGTTCATTGCGCAGACGTTAAACGTTGAGTGCGAGCTGGAGGAGACTCCTCGCCGACTTTTGTAAGAGTCGGATCCCTCACAGACCCTGCCTGAAAGCAGTGGGTTGAAATACCGATAAGATTAGCGCCCCTTCGTTCGGGTGACGCGCTGCCTGTTTAATCGTCTTAAAGACGCCATATAGTCCTGATACCGGAGCCAAAAGCTAGCATAGAATCGGGGGAAATCATAAAAGTTCTCAAGTGGACATTGTATTTACAGCTTGAAACCTGCGTCAATAGTCCGCATCAATCAAAAGAAAAATTGGGTTTCGATTTCCATCCGAAATTTATGACTTCTGGGGGATCCTCATCAGCCCGTGGCGAAGCAAGCGATTACCCAAAAGCATGCGATTCCCACAAATCTGCGATCCGCACAGACGTCAGCAGTAATCAAATAATTCAATTACTCCTTATCGAAGCCCGTCGCTAGCTAGGGTAAACAAATAAAAGACGAGAAGGAAAAACACCGGCCAACATCGGTCTTCCTTCTGCCAATGATGACTTTTCAGCAGAACCAAAGGAAATAAAAACCTGTCTGTCTGAAGTACTCAGCCAACAGAAGCCATTGTTTACAATCTGTCGAGGAAAGTGTCTCATATATCGCAACACGGCAACAAAAGCCTATGGGTATAAATATGTATATGGACTGCTTAAAGTACAGTCATCCTGAGGAAGCTTGAGAGAGGAGAAGTTTTCTTCTAAAACTCCCAAAGGGTTCTAATGAAATATGTTTAATTGCAAAAAATTACCCCATTTTACTCAAAGCCCGTAGGGAATGGGTTCCCTGGGGACTTGAATGAACCGCTCAGTTTGATTTTTCATTTTGCTTCCCTCTTATAAGAGCACTTGGCCTTATCTTGAGTCCGCTTGCTTTTTGGAAAGCTTTCTCTGACTTTCTCGATCTGTCTGCAATGTACCAGCAAGAACTAACGATCCTTCCAACCAAAAAACAAAACCCTTCCAACTAAAGAGAAACAAAGTTGTTTGCGGTTAGCTAATGGAAAAACCTCTTCGAATTCGGAATTTTCCCTCTGTACCTTGTTCCAAACTAGTTTTGGGGCATCTTATCAACGCCATATCGCCTAATTTTAACACCACTAAATATAATTTAATATCATACCGCTTAGAAGAAGAGCAACCCACTAGGGCTTGACGTCAAACGTTTGCCAAAAAAAAACACAGATTGCCGAGACACTGATTACCATTCGGTAACAATTGATGAATTGAAAATATTAACGATTTGTAAATTAAGGCGATAATCAGGACCAATGCAAATGGCGTTTTAGATTTCGGGTACTTAAAGACACTATGATTAGATTTCGATAGCCTGGGCAGTCTGAAGTGATTGTTCCCAGAATCGCAGATATGACCGTCGATTATCACACCGTGATGGTTATTTAACGACTTGCTCTCACCATCCGTAATCACAGTAGCACTGGCCATCCGAAGCTGACGGGCTCGACGGACCCGCAACAGAACCAGGATCAAGACCACTACAAAGAACACCATCATAATGGGGAACCACACATCAAAGTAGTTATCAACCATTTTTTTTTATGTTCCTGTTTTTTCGGCGAGCGACGCTATCGGTTTAGAGTTCAGGTGAATACTGCAGAACGCACATATTATATGCCCTGGATACAATTGTCAGTTGCCTTATAAAATAAATAAATCACGCTGTTATCGAAGAAGCGCTACCGAAAATAAGATAACCCTTTGAATGTCCATACTTGAATGCTATCCACAAAGTAAACTCCAGTGGCTTTTGTGGAAAAGCCTGTGCAGAACTGATAAGATAAAAGTTCAAATGTGATAGCTCCGAAATAAACTTAATTAGATAATTCAACTTTTGTCACATGCTGATAAAATTAATTAAATAAACGCTGGAGCCTAATTGATTTTGTTTACGAATCAGGGAAGAAGCAGAAACATCAAAAATTGCCAAGAAACTTGCTCTCGAGCTCTCTCTCCGATTTGCGTACATGAATATTAATCACTACTTAGCACGAAATATACAAAATACAAATATATTCAGTATAATCTCACGCACACTGAAGCGAATTAATATTTGCTCTTTTTCAGTCCGAAAAACTCCTCCCTCTTTGTTGTTCATTTATTGGTGGGGTGGAGAAATGACTCATCGCGGGGGTTTTATTTAATTTAAAAGATGTCTGTCTAAATATATTGGCTGTACTCACTGGACAGAATAGCGCCCTGGCGCCTGCTGGTACAGCAATATCCACAGCAACTCATGATCAGGAAGGTCAGTAAGAAAAAGATGAAAATACTCCAGAAATCCATGGCGGAGTCGTCAAAATCGTCCAGTGTAAAGACTTCCACTTCACGCAGGGAGTTTAGAATAAAGTTAAGTTAATCCAACTGGTAAAAACTAGAATGCAGTACTCACGTTTGTCTAAAACTTATTGGTTTACCCGCTTTTTAGATATTTTAACACGAAAATTCCACTTGTTGCAGTTCGTTGCAGCCGTCAATGTAAATTGCGTTCTTAAATACAGCGAATTTAGCCGCCCTTAAAAGCACACGTGGTACTTGGAAGTGTGTCACTTTACTGGTCAGTCAGGACGCCTAGTTGAAGCCCGATCAAACTTAGCTATTAATCTTATCAGTGAATAATCTGTGGTCGTTAATAATTTTATTGCAGCGACAGAACAGTGTTGATAAGTTCAACTTATAGCGGATAATTTTCCAACACTTATCCGAAGTGATGTGAGTTCCTTCCGCTAAACAGCTGTGACTGGTGGTAAGATATCGATTTTAATAAAAAATGTACTAATGTTCAATATTTGAAATCTGGAATCTAGAGGCGACAAGAAATTACCTGCCGTCGAACTGATTTTTCCTAGCTCAGAAATACAGAAATATTTTGCTACCTTTATCGATATTTTAACCACTCTGGCAGCTCTGTCGGTAATCGGTGATCGAGCCGACTAGCAGATTCTGCCGCCAAGATTTGACATCACTAGGACGCCACAAAAAAAAAACAAAAAAAACGCTATATTCAGTTAAATTAAATTAATTAAGCAAACGATGGAAGAAAGTCAGGACTTCCAGTTCATACTGCCGCTCAACGCCACGGACCTGGTGAACAGCTGCGGCGATCAGTACTACGTGAAGGAGATCTTTGGCAACGCTGAGATCCCCCAAAAGCTATTGGAATGCAAGCGGAAGGCCCGCCTGCGAGACCCGTTCTACATCTTCACCGAGTTCGACACCTATTACTCGATTATCGAGGCCCCCGGCAGCAGCGACTCCACCATTCGCAACCTTATGCGGGCCTTTGACCTGCTCTACTTGACCGTGGACAACCTGGGCCAGGACTTGCAGCCGTTGCTGACCGCCAGCGAGCCGATGAGCAACCAGCAACGCAACAGATACCTGAATTTGACCAAGATGACGCTCTACCTACAGGTGAACATCGTACGGAAGATCGACAACTGCTTCCAGCAGGCACAGCGCGACGGCCAGCTCAACGCCCAGAAGAAGCGGGGAAAACAGGCGGAGCAATCGTTAGAGAACTTTCCCGACTGGGACGTCAAGCGCGGTAAGTTCCTTGTCCAGCTGTTCAACGTGTTGCAGTGTTCACTCGAGAAACTATGGAGTCCGCCCGTCGCCGAGGAAGATTTTGTTTCAATGGTCTGTGACATTTGCTATCGGACATTGGAGCTGCTGCCGGTGCGCAACGACAACCGGCACGTTTTCGAGACGATCTTCCAGATCCTGGGCACGGCCATCAAGCGCTTCAACCATGCCATGACCTTTCCGGTCCGCATACTGCAGATCCTGCGCGGCACCGAACACGCTGCCGTCTCTGTCGCTAATGGTATCTTTCTTCTGCATGAGGAGTACGGCATCTCATCGGTCTTCTCGATCCTGATCAAGGGCATAGTGGACGCCCTAATGCTGGATAGCTCAGATTCGGCGGTGTCCAAGCACTTTGCCAACTTCCTAACCGAGTTCTCGAACATAGCACCCTCGCTGATCATCCCGCATCTGGCGAAGCTGGCAGAAGATCTGCTGGACTGCCAATCGCATACGTTGCGAAACTGTGTGCTGCAAATCATTGGGGACACGGTGATCAGCGAACTGACGTCTGAGGGACTCAGCCAGGAGCTGAAGGAGGTTCGCAACGAGTTCCTCGAGCATCTGTTGGCCCACATTTGTGACGTATCGGCGCACGTGCGCGCCAAGGTGCTGAGCATCTGGCACCACTTAAAGGTGCAGCACGCCATTCCGCTTAACTTCATCATCAACGTGCTGGGCGAGGCCATCGGAAGGCTGGAGGACAAGAGTTCGCTAGTGCGGCGTGCCGCTATGCAACTTATCAAGTCCGCACTCGAAAGTAATCCCTACTCCAGCAAGCTGTCCATCGACGAGCTCCGTGCCAAGCATGCAAAGGAAGTGGAGGCTATGGAGAAGCTCGACGAGGTGCTCCAGGAGGAGCGTCAGCAGCAGGAGCAGTTAAATGAGGAGTGGGGTACCCTGGCTCCCGATCTGCTGCCCTTCATCGAGGAAAACCTTACAGAGTTCCCTGACATGCAGTTCGACAAGGAGGAGAGTGACGAAGCCCTGCTGCAAAAGATCGTGCCAATGATGCGCGAGAAGAACTACAAGGAGGTAATTGTGCTGGTGCGCAAGGTTGACTATTTGGCCGGTAACCAGGCTCTAAGCTCCCAGCTGAAGCACGACGAGCACTGCGTCTACGTTTTGGCCCTGCTGAAGACATATCACCTTGTGGCCGCCGGCTTGAAACAGAGTAACGAGGAGATGCTACAGCAGATCGCCACGGTGCAGTTTCTCAAGGACAGCATTGACTTTGCGGTGCTGATGACATCGGCTTTCCCCAAACTGCACGAGCTGCTCATGTCCAAGACGAACACGGACGTGTTCGAGGCAGTGGACCTGTTTACCACGGGGTACATGTTCGGCATCCACGGTACTGAGTCGGGAATGCAGCGGATGCTGCAACTTGTGTGGTCCTCAGACAAGGAAAAGCGCGACGCCGTCTCGAACGCATACAAGCGGGTGCTTTTTACCACCGACCAAACGGGACGCGTTCACGCCATCCGAGTGGTACAGAACTTGTCAAAATTCCTTGCGGAAATCGAGTATGGCCACTACACGGCCATGGAATCGGTAATGGCCGAGTGGATTGCCGTTGGCGACATCGATGCGTTGGTCATTCAAGTCCTTTTCGAGCGCTTCACCCTCAAGCTGGAGGGAACCACTGCCGCCGAGTCTCGCCTCGCTCTGCAGCTTCTGATCATGGCCTCAGATTCTAAGTCTGCCATTGCTTCCGCAAATACAGCCATTATCGAGGACATTGCCGTCGGGGCGAGAGTGCGCCGCGATCCACGCATCTTTACCGGCTGCCTTCAGTTGCTGGTCAACTCTATTAAATCTAACACCAATGCCAAGTTCTACAAGCGGCACGACAGCGACTCTGAGTTCGTAGCGAAGATCACCCGCCTCTTCCTGGACTTCTTCTTCCACCAGAAGCTGTCGGACTTTGACGGTCTGGCCATGAGTGTGTTCGAGTATTTCTACAAGATGTGCCAGGCGCCGGATGTGATCTCGCAGCAGCTGGTGAAGACGCTGATCAAGCAGTTCAACGAGAGCTGGCTGATCAATGCGGAAGATGTGTCAACTGTGGCCCCCTCGCCGGCTGCAGTGGCGGATAAGGAGAACGACTTGTTCTCGCAACCGCCGACTGAGATACCCTGTTCGCAGACTCAAACTCAACACCTCACGCAGACTCAGCGCTTGACGCAGAGCACAACTCTCCAGCGGGGCAAGATGATGATGCCCGTTTATTTGGTCTCCCGCTTCGTGTTCTGCATTGGGTACATGACCATCAAGGAGATGATCTTCCTGGATATAGATATCTACAACAACATGAAGTACCGCGAGGAGCTGACGGCGCAGGAAGAGCGGAATAATAGGAACAAAATGCCGCCGCCTCTGATTAACAACAGGAAAACTCTTAACGTCTCCGCCACGGAGGTTCGCAAGCGGTTGTCCGCAGTGACTGCGGAACCCCAGCAGGAGCCGGACGAGGATCTGGTTGGTGCCACGGCCGAGGACAACATCGCCGAGGAGATCCACAGCATTGGCGAGGATATGCTACTATACAACCAAAAGGCCCTGCTGTCCAAGCTGTCGCGATTCATCAAGAGCGTCTGCCAGAGACCCGGCGAGTTTCGCGATGCCAAGCTGCAGCAGGCAGCTACCTTGACTCTGGCCCGCCTGATGACCGTGTCGTCGCGCTTCTGCGAGACCAACATGAGCTTCTTGATGAACATCCTCAGCTTGACCAAGAACATCCGCATCAAGTGCAACACGGTGGTGGGCCTGTCGGATCTCACATTCCGCTTCCCGAACATCATCGAGCCCTGGACGGGTCACTTCTACGCCCAGCTCCATGAATCGAACACTGAGCTGCGGCTGACCGCCGTGAAGATGCTGTCCCACCTCATCCTCAACGAGATGATACGCGTGAAGGGTCAGATCGCTGACATGGCGCTCTGCATCGTGGACGACAACGAGGAGATCCGCAACATCACCAAGCAGTTCTTCAAGGAGATCGCAAACAAGTCCAACATTCTGTACAATGTTCTACCGGACATTATCTCGCGGCTGGGCGACATTAACCTTAATCTGGACGAAGATAAATACCGCACAACCATGTCCTACATTCTGGGTCTTATCCAGAAGGACCGCCAGATCGAGACTCTCGTTGAGAAGCTCTGTCTCCGCTTCCCGGTGACGCGCGTGGAGCGCCAGTGGCGCGACATTGCCTACTGCCTAAGCCTGCTCAGCTATAACGAGCGATCGGTGAACAAGCTCATCGACAACTTGCAGCACTTCAAGGACAAGGTGCAGGTGGATGAGGTCTATCAGTCCTTCAAGCTGATTATCAGCAACACCAGCAAGTTGGCCAAACCGGAGCTCAAGGCCGTCGTCACCGAGTTCGAGAACCGACTCAACGAGTGCCTGCAGGTCAACCCGAATCCGAATCAATCTGCGGAACCCGGTACCTCGGCGGAGGTGGAGTCTCAACGAGCTCGCGGGCCCAAGCCGAAGAAGGGTCGAAAGCCGGCAGCCACCAAGAAGCCGCCACCATCAAGAAGACGGGGACGACGCAATCAGGATACGAGCTCTGAAGAGTCGTCTAGCAGCGACGATTAATATCATTTCTCAATTTTTACAAACCTTTAATATTTAATCTTAAGCTTAATTGTAAAAAAGAAAATGTATCCTCTAAATTATGGATTACTCTAAAATGCTTTTGTAAAGCAAATGAAAGTGGAATCAATTTTAATCTCCGTTGGTTTACAATTTATACATACATCTCAATTAATTACAATAAATGTACAATTAAAACATTATAAAAATCAGAAAAGACGATAACTTTGGGTAACTTCATTAGGTTTGTATAAAATTAAACGCTTTCTGCCCAATAAGTACCCGTTTAAGATTGATTTTAGAAAACTATACCTCAGTGTGCATATATATTTCAACGATGGCAATTTTCCGATTCATAACATTAACAAAGACTATGACTAAGGCTGAAATTCGTTCCGGAATCTGTTATCCGGCTCAGATCCCGACTATGGCTAGTCGCTCACGCGGGCATAGATCACGGCCGTGCGCGATGGGGTGTAGACCTCGATAAAGTTGCTTCGGCCGGCATAGCCCTCGGGGTTGGAGCGGTGCGTGCAGTTGGCATCGATGCGGTTGTGTCCACCGAAAAGCGGATCGTCGGAGGAGAGCACCGCTTTGTATGTACCGGCCCAGTTGGTGCCCACGCGGTAACCGGTGAAACTCCGCTGGGGATGGAAATTGAAGACGAACACCAGGCCAGCTCGCTCAAAGGCTATGATCTTGTCCCCCTCGTGCTTCCAGCTGACATAGGCGGGTCCGGAATGCAGCCAACCGTAGCGTTCCTCCAGCTCGTTCATCGCCCGATCGAACTCGTTGAGGTACTTGTACTTCAGAAGCTCGTCATCGACCAGATTCCACTGCCGGCGGGCATAGTGATACGAGTCATTGTTGCCTACTCGCGGAAAATCGAGCCACTCCGGATGACCGAACTCGTTGCCCATAAAGTTTAGGTAGGCCTCGCCACCCAGGGAGTGCGTTATCAGCCGGATCATCTTATGCAGGGACAGTCCACGGTCGATGATCAGCGAGGAATCCGACAGCGTCGACATGTGCGTGTACATCTCCTTATCCATGAGCCAGAAGGCAATCGTCTTGTCGCCCACCAGAGCCTGGTCGTGTGACTCGGCGTACGCCACCGTGTTCTCCATCCAGCGGCGGTTGGTCAGCGTGTGGACCACGTTGCCCATGTTCCACTCGTCGTCGCTCTGCTCCTTCAGCAGCTCAATCCACTTGTCTGGAATGGCCATGCCTAGGCGGTAGTCGAAGCCGATGCCGCCCTCCGAGACGGGCCGGCACAGGGTAGGCATACCGGAAACATCCTAGGATTAAGGAGGAAATAAGTTATTGTCCCAAGCTAGGTCCACCACCCACTCACCTCCGCAATGGTTATGGTCTCCGGATCCAAGGTGTGCAGTAAATGATTGGCCAGACCCAAATAGTTAAGGGCATCTGTGTCCACATTCAGGCCAAAATATTCGTTATAGTCGCCACTGAATCCCTCGCCGATGCCCCTCGAATGGTACAGCATAGAGGTGACGCCGTCGAACCGGTAGCCGTCAAAGTTGTACTCATCGTGCCACCAGCGCAGGTTGGACAGAAGGAACCGCAGCACCTCGTATTCCACGTAGTTGAAAAGACGGCTGTCCCAGAGCGAGTGCTCGCCGCGAGCTCCGTCGTGGAAGAAGCAGCTGTTTGTGCCGTCGAACTGATTCAGGCCGTCCTGCACGTTCTTAGAGGCGTGCGAGTGGACCACATCCAGGAGCACGTACAGACCATGGGAGTGGGCCACATCGATCATACGCTTCAGCTGCTCCGGATTGCCGTAGCGACTGGAGGCAGCATAGAAGCTGGTCACCTGGTAGCCAAAACTGGCATAGTAGGCATGCTCCATTATGGCCATCACCTGGATACAGTTGTATCCCTGGCGCTTGATGCGCGGCACAATCCGGTCGGCGAACTCATCGTAGCTACCCACACGAGGCTCCTGGGAGGCGATGCCCACGTGGCACTCGTAGATTCTCAGGGACTTTGGCTTGGCCGGCCGAGGATGCTGGCGCTGGTAGCGCTCGTAGGACGGCGGCTCCCACACGTACTGCTTGTAATTGACGCCCTGATTGGCCGACTTGGGTGGCTGGACCACGTACTTGGCCCATGGCGAAAGGCGGTCCAGCAACTGACCGGAATGGTTGCGAATGATCACCTTAATCTCGCTCAAGTGCTTGATGGGTGGACTACCGTCCGCATTGGGGGGCAGGTGAAGCTCCCACTTGCCAAAGTCGAGCTTCTTGAAAGGGTGAGACTCCCAGTGCCAGTTGTCTGTGGGGAATCAATTATGCGGTTAACCTAAATTGTTGGTTGCATTTAAACCGCAGGACAACTTACTGAAATCACCAGTCAGGTAGACATCCCTGGCTCCTGGTGCCCATTCACGGGCAATCACCGAGTTGTCGGGTTGAAAATGGAGGCCATAGTACTTGTAGCCTTGAGAGAACTGTTCTAGTCCACCTTCGCCTTGGTTAATCCTTTTCAGCCAGTCCTGAAGCACGCCGTGCCTGTGTGCGAAACATTTTATGTTATATTATATACAATATACTACAATCCTTTTACACAGATTATTTAAAAATATTATCTTGTCCCAGATTAAAGCAAATTTTTTAGAATTTTTCATTTTAAGATCCAGATACAAGATCATTTTGTATCCAGTGTGAAATTTTAGAATATTCTCATTAAAAGATGTTCGTAAATATGGTTTATGATTAAGGCATATCTAAGAGATAGGAATTATTAATTTTCTTGCATTCCCTTGCTTTATAAATATGTCTGAGTATCTAATTTAAAACCACATTTCTGAGGTGCAGATATTCCTACAGATGGATACTTCTCGGATGTTGAGGCTGGTCAAGTACAGATGGGTTCAACAAGTAGCAGCAAAGTGTAGGTTTGCTTGTGTGAAGTGAACCTAATGTTTCCGCACTACCTTAGCTTTGTGAGCTCTTTCCTGAAGTGATAAGCTCATCTATGATGAGTGTGTGGCGCCAATCTTTAAAAACATCAGGAAGAGAACAGTGACTAGCAAGTGACACTACGTGGCTTGGCTCTGCCGGGCTTTAATATCAATTATTTGAAGTGATAAACTATAAAAATCCGATTTAAAATCCTGTAAAGACCATTATCTCGAAAATACCCACAAACCGAGGGAAATCAAAACAAAACCGATGAAAACGGAAGAACTGCCAAGTGTTTAAATTTGCATCGAAGGTGTAAAAATAGGAATCGGGTTGACGCACCGCAGACACGATTCGGACCAACACGGAAAAGGCCGCCAAGGCCAAGATCATCCGTGCTCCAAACACGCCGGCAGCACGCAGCAGATACACAAAGAACACGCTTTATAAAATTAGTTTAACAAACACCAGCACGGTGCACACACACTAACTAAAACACACACCGAGGGCGGCAAACACCGACGACCTTCATTCGACATTGCAAACGCAGTTTTTCCAACAGCAAACTGCATGTCAGCCGGCAGCGAGGGCACTCCGGGCCAGAGGCTGATATGGTTTGGTTATGCAGCCGGAGCTGGAGGCCGAGTCGAGTCCGCTTATCACTCGCATCGAGCCGGCATTGCGGCATTTGCAACCTTGGGGCTACACGAAGCGGCGTTTTGGGGCGCCACTTCTATTACTCACCTGCGCCGGATCTCATGCTCATGGGGCCGCAGGTAGCCGTCGGTTTCAAACAGCTTCTCAATGTCCTTTACCTCCGCCATGTCGGAACGGGAGGGGAGCAGCGCCAGAAGATCTCGGACCAAAGAACGAAGCGAAGACGCTGCCTGTCCACTCGGAACTGTGACGCCCCATCAGCTGCAGTCCAACTCAAAAGTTCCGACGCGGACATGAGCTTTCGGATCAGCTGTTTAGCAGCTTTTCCTTGCCGGCATGTAAACAAAGCCAAATATTGCGTACTCGCACTGATGGCTCAAAAGTACAGTTGTATTTGTGGAAATATATAATGAGTATACGCCCAATTGCCGCTGACTGCTGATTGCCGATCGCCAGTGAGGCAGTGAGTCGGTGAGCCGGCATCGGAGCGTTATGTGCAAAGCATCATGATTTGGGGTCGTCGTTGTCAAGTTCATTATAGCAACTTATTCAAATGACTGATTTTGAATGTCGAAGGGTTACGAACGGGAATGTTCTGTCACGTTGTCTTGGGAATCATTGTAATTTAAATTTTTACTCACCTACTTACTTGGTATAGTGATTAGCTTTATGATTAATAAGCATTTACATAGACGTACATATGTGAACAGAGGTACTGTAAATTCTTGGGTATGTGAAAAACTCGATTGCGGTTCTACTTATAAAATGAAGAAAATCATTCGAAAAATATGTACATCATTTTAAAGATGTAATTTAACTTTTTACGAAAAATAGACCTTAATATTTTAAAGTTCTAAAAAATGTATACCGAAATCAACCCAGCCTGTAAAATTTGAAGAAGATACAAGAGATTTTTGTTTAAATTTTTAAGGTTCAATCTATCTTGTTGATAAAAAATTAGATAATTAAACTGTGGTGATAATAATATATTCTTACATTTTAACACACCTTCGGCAATCTCAACAAATACCCAAATATATATAACCAACACTCTCCCAGTAACAACCATCAATGATACAATATATTGACTTCACGCCTTTGAAGATAAGATACTATAAGATATAAGATAGATTAAAT
This sequence comes from Drosophila nikananu, assembly GCA_008042635.1. Classification (NCBI taxonomy): domain Eukaryota; kingdom Metazoa; phylum Arthropoda; class Insecta; order Diptera; family Drosophilidae; genus Drosophila; species Drosophila nikananu. Next base: position 19,410 of record VNJV01017147.1, read on the forward strand.
ACCAAGATATAAACACATATATCGGGGACTTATAAAAACAAAACTAAGACCCATGAATGTTTTGCGAACATATTGTCTTCAGAATATAAAACTCACTCTGCCATCCCCAAAACCATACAAGTTTTAAACTGTTGATACTGACCCATTAAAACTCAGGTGGATTACAAATAAATAGTTTTATTTGGGCAGCCC
>VNJV01017148.1:0-22043 GCA_008042635.1 Drosophila nikananu
GCGGCATTATGCAACCCGATTGCAGCCGCAAAAAAAAAGAGAGGTAGTTACTGTGGGAGGGAAGGAGAGAGCCCGGACGAACTGCTTTCTAAGCCGCAAACAGTTTTTCCTGCTACCCCTTAGTGTTTTTTCCTCGCTTTCCGCGGAATTTGCAACTTGCTTCGCCCGCGCAGAGGAAGAAAGAGCGGAGAGCGAGGAGGACACAGTGAGCTAATTTCGAATTCATTCAGCTGCCAAATCGGTGGACTCATTAATCATGCTTCTCCACCAGCACCACCAGCACCACCACCACCACCACCACTGGCAGCAGGCTGGAATCGTTTTGCAATGACAAGATACAATTTTGCGTCTTGTGAAATGAGTGCAGCGGCGGCGGTGCTTGGGCAGCTCAGCTGCGTGGCATGCAGCAAATGCTCTTACGGCTCACTTGTTGTTTCTCTTTTAATTATGCACTTCGCGTTAGCACCCATCAAAAATGCATTTTGAAAACTTAATTAGTTTGCTTTCAATTTTTCTTCGACTGGTTTGTGGCGGCACGGGGTGGAATCACTTATGCCGCGGGTGCCTAATGCCCGCGTTCGTTGCCTAAGTCTTTCGTTTTGTGTGCTTTGATTTTATGGCGATTGTTGAGCCTCGAGTCCCGACCGGGAGCGGGCACAGGTAGCCAAGCCTAAGCCCAAGGGGATTGTTCTGCTGGCCACAGTCATGATCCGAAAGCTTGCAGATTGATATCTAAGTACCTTGGCAACATGATTGCAGCCATGTAAATCGGGATCGTTTCCCCTTTGATTTGTGGGGAATTTAAGCAAAGGATTTGCTAACGATTTTCTCATATGTATTTAAATAAAAATAAAATACTTTTATTACATTTTTAAGCGGTTGTATTAAGTGCACAAAAGAGATCTTAACAATGCCTTGATGCAAGTATTTATGAAGTTGGTTTTTTGATTGAATTTAAGTGGTTTTAGGTCGTAAAAGCAAGGCATAAGGCTTAAGAATATAAATAGCTTCATTAAAACTTTATGAAATATCAATATGCTCTATAGGAATTATATTTCTTATATTATTATTCTATAAACAAAATTGCTTGAATTACATTCGTTGCATTATTTCCTATGTAAGCTCTGTGTAATTTTAAAGCTTTTTATTACTTTTTCCAACTGTTTTTTTTTGCCACTAAAACCCGTTTAGCATTTTGTTTGCCGTCACAACTTCTGGTACATAATTCCATTTTGTTGATATAGCGCGCCCCTTTTTGGCAGTATTTCCATTATGCCAGAGACCTGCGCGACTTTGTCTTATTTCGCCCCCTTCCCGGCTGCACTGACCTTTATGCGGAGCGCCTATCGCATTCATCATCGCATTGAATGCGGCAGTGGGAGTGCCGAGCGACGCCTTGTGTTTGCCTTTTAATTTCATGGCTTGCACTTGCAGCGAGGCTCAGGAACGGGATACAGGGGACTCGGTATAAAAATTTCACCGCACAAATTAATTCGGTTTAAGTGGAGGCTATATATTGCAATTTTTAACACCACAAAGATTTATTTTTAATTCCAATTTTTAATGGACAATCGAATTGAAAAAAACGCAACAATTTCCCTCGCTGGCTGTCGGAGCTTTTGTCCAAAATAAAACACACGAAACGGGGTCAGTTCTTCGGACATTCAGCTATCAATGGGAAATTATTTTTCGGTACCTTTGCGGTTGCCAAACAATAAGGCACAAACAAAAACTGAGAGATACAGAATGTCAGAAATTAGAATAAATGTTTTTTTCATAGCATTTTTTCGGTTGACTGCCGATGGAAGGTCTCTGACAAAGTGCCGCCATTACCAAAAAAAAACAAAAAATAAAAATATACTACATAGAAAACATTGAAATTGTTGTAGTTATGTGGTCTATATCTTGAGGCCATTTGTTTGTGGCTAGAGTCCAAAAAACAGAAATAAAAATAATTGCCAAGTCACAAGACCGAAAGAAGGGGAAAATGCCTGGCGTGTGGGGGGGATTACCTAATCTTGGACAGAAAATATCGAGAAACACCGCTTCGGCCTGCAGCTTAGTTCATTTTAATTAAAAGTGAAGACTAAATCCCCAGCGAGATGAAAGAAAAGTCAGACAAATCTTTCCGCATTTCGTACTGCGCCAAGCTTAAAACCAAAAATTATCACACATAAATCACAAAAAAGGCAAAAACAAGAAACAGAAGGCAGACTGAAAAAACACAGAAAACTCCACACAAAGTTTGCCATAAGAGTTCGAGTCGCGAGTTCATTTCTTTTTCGGCTGTCGCCTGACATGACATTTCACTTTCATTTCCGAAGTGCTGTGTCTTGCATTCAAAATTATGCCATGTCCCCCGCTACCACCCTGGGCCCAGGCAATAATCTCCGAATATAAAACTGGTAATTTAAAGTGCGATCAATTGATTGTACTTCAGGGGAGGGACACACGCCCACAGAGCGGGTGCAAAAACCACACGAATAATGGGTAAACGGGGAAATTAAATTATATATACAAACAAGCCCGGGAAGAAAGTGAACTTTATTTGTAATGGCAGCAAAGTCACGTTCATGGCTCGCCTCTTGGCTAACTGAATTTGATTGGAAGTTGTGGGTGAGAGAGTTAATATTAATGAAATGTGGTGATCGCATCACGAAATGAGTAATTGCTCTGCTTTATACTCGTGAAAAGGGGTCCACAAATAACCAAAAAGGTTATGGCTTTGATATCTCTATACAATTTCCGGACGTCCTTGACTCTAAGCCGGATTTTCATGCCCACACGTGATAATTTTCTCAGACACAACAAACAAATGCAATTAACTGCCAGCGCAGCCTACCTCTAATCTCTTTATCACACGGCCAATTAATTTTGATTAGATACGAGTACGAGTGCGAGTGCGAGTACAAGTAAATATTACAAGCCAGAGCAGTAACAACAATTAAAAAAGCCAGAAAGACAAAGCCAAAGCCCGAGGTATTGTTAAATAAAAGCAAACACCAAACAAAACGAAATATATAAAGGCCTAAAACGAAGCGCAGATAAAGGCTGAAACAAAATATCTGCCTACCCCAAGCGGAAGTATGGCGAATCAACAAATCAGAAAACGTACAAAGGCAAAAGCCGTAATTTTTTCTTCTTTTTCTTTTTTGTATATTACCCGACGTCATGATGTAACCAATGAAAGTGCGGTAAAAGCAAGACGTATAAGGAAAATATGTGCAACAAAACGCCAATTTAGGGCAGGAAAATATATGTGACACTAAATGAGATGGCCAATCAAAGCCGAAAAACCATTAAAAATATTAAGAGGGAATGTATGGTTATAAGAAATGGAATTAATAATTAAAAGGAAGATTTAAAAAAAAGGTTAAGTATGCCAAAAAGCCTTAATTTTATTTTCGTAATAGTTTTTACTAGGCTGATGAATCTGATTACTGCAGTTAAACATTTTGAAAAACAAAATTTTGGTCAATTTGTTTAAATTTTATTTAAACCCTTTTTAAAATGTGGCAAGAGTGGGAGTTAAAGCTCATTAAGAATATATAAAATAGAGAATAAATGTATAGGCTTAGAATTTATTCCTTCACTACGTTCCAAACTGTTGACAATAATTATGATACCCCTCAAGAATATAAACATTTTTCTACTCAATAGAAATAGTTTTCTCAAAAATTCCACTAAACTAAAATTATTTTTAAGGCTAAACTAGTTTTCTAACGTTCCCTGACTTCTTAAATATTAAATATAAAAATCGAAATGAAACTTAAACTCACCTCTTCATGGACGATCTCCTGGAGGTCCAGGCCGTGGGTGGCGTTCGGTTCGCTGCCGACGCTCCACATGCGCAGCTGGTGGGGCGCGCCCTTGAAGAGTCCTTGGGTGGCGCGCAGCGAAAGGTTGAGGTGCTGGCCAAAGGCGCTGAAGGAGACATTGTGGGCCTTGATGCTGCTGACATCGGGGCCGAGCAGGTGGTTTCCCGACGAGGCCATGCTGGCCTGGTGCTTCAGCTCGCTGTAGTAGGCATTCTTGCTGAGATCCTTTTTCACATGATGCGGCGGCAGGGCGGCGTTGGGCTTGACACTCTCGCCGATGCTGCGCCGCCGCCGCTGCCGGAGGCTGTGCTCGTCGTGGTGCAGCAGCTGGACGAGCTCATAGTGGGGCACTGCGTCAGGGGTGTCCACGTGGAAGACTGACTGCAGCTGCTCCGGCGACATTTGTTTGTGCAACTGCAAAGGGGAGGGGAGAAAAAGGAAAGAAAACCAGGTTAGCGATCGCAGAGACAAGTTGCCCTGGGCAATGGCAGCAAATTGTAGCAATTGTCAGATGGATAATTGAAAAATTATCAATAATTCAATGCAATAATCGAGTGTTTGGCTCTCTCTTGAAAGCGGTCCCATGCGTGGCATGGCTCGGTTCGTGTTTGCATTGGACCCCTCAAGAGCTATCTGGAGATTAACGACTAAGCCAGAGCCAAAGCCAAGATCGGCTGGGTTTGGTTCGGCTCTCGGGGCTGAGTATCTTCGCTAACTGGGTCAGGGTCAATCCGGCGTTTGATAGATTTACGGTCTGTGCAGACTCGCATGTCGCTTTCATAAGTATTTCCGAATCACAACCCAATCGAATTGAGTCGAACAAGAAGCAGACAAACACAGCTATCGGCCGGCGATCTTAGCCGAGTTGCGTGTAAACCTTTTCTCTATAAAAATATATTGTGTGTTGGCCATAATTGCGAATTTCAATTAAAATCAAATTAATTTTGTATTGTTATTAATTGACTTTTAATCTGCTGGCCATTGTCGGTGCTTATAAATAGTTGTATTCTTCTCAAACACTGTCAGGGGGGGTGAATTCCAAAGTCTACTTTGGCTTAAAAATTCATTCATTCATCTCTGTGCTCCCATAACAAGGCTCGTAAATATTTCCTTAGTTGGCATATCATTCTACCATCAATCAATCTTGAGATTTTTCAGGTTCTTCTATCGCATTTCCGTTTTATTTATCCGCCAAATCTGCATCTCACTTGCAATCCAATCAATCAATCCAAATACACAAAAAAAGATCTGTTACAGGGTCAGGCGGCGAGTAGAATTTCCTTAAACAACGTTTGAAACGCTTGAGCAAAAACAAAAAACTTAGGCAACGAACTTGCTGCCAGAGCCGCTGCAGCAGCAGACAGCGGCCAGCAGCCATTTAGGCAAATTTCTTGCATTTATTTTAACCGAAAATGGTCTAAAATGAGTCAGAAATGGTATTACAGCAAATGACGACAACACCGGCCAAGAGAGGGCAAAAAACCAGAAGCCAAAAAGAAGTCCAAGACGAAGGCAAGGCAAGCAAGATTTTCGAGCTGCCTTTTACAGTTGAGCCCGATGGTGCCGGATGATGACACCTCGGGGCATAACCGTAAGCCCACAGCTTAATAATTCTTTTATAATCGAAATGCTGGCGGAAAGTTTAAGTCCCCAAGCGGCGGCGGCAGGTGAACAAACCAGACTCGGCTGAGACTCACGCACACAGGCGGCACAATGCCAAAGCGTTTTTACTTTCATTTGAAACGTGTTTTGACCACAGACAACACTCGCTCACATGGCCAGGAGCCAGGCGGCCAGGCAGCCATCCAGCTGTTTGGGGTCGCATTGAGCAACTTTTGAATCGTCGTCGCCCCCCATTGAAAGTGAAACTGAGGCTTGAGAAAGGAAAACCAACACAAAAAGCTGCTCTCTCGTTGAGGCGCTGAGTTTGCCACTCGAGTGCAATTGTGGCAGCGAGTGCATCGCCGCCTCGCCTCTGTAGGGCTCTCGGCCAGCTCTCCGTTTTGGAAAGTTTTGCACCTGCAGCAAATTATCATTATTCTAGCCCGCTTTTCCTATCAGTATGCAAATCCCCCCCGGCGCGGTGACCACACCCAAACACCAATCAACACTTAGCTATCCGTGGCCCTTGCGGCCAATTAATCGCAATTAAAAACAAATGAGAGAGAATGAAAACGAAGAAAAAACTACGATCAGCAATTACGAATTATGCAAAAAAGGCGGCATCCAGCGAACAAGATCAGCGGCGGCGATTAAAGAACCAGGGTTGCCAAGGTTTAGCCAGTAACAAAAAAAGGAACAGTTTAAAGGCCCAAACAGGCTGGCCTAAACATTATGTAAATGACAGATAGTCATCGTTAAATTACAGCCCACTGGGAGGTGTTGAAATGGGCGGAAAATTAAAAGAAATTACACAAAAAGTTGGGGTTACCTGAGGGCTTGTGGAGTATAAATAAAACTGTTATATAAACTGTTTAATAAAATATATATAATATATTTTAAGCACAAGGAACTCCCTTTTAACTATTTTTATATATCATTAATAAAAATATAACGTTATAGCAACCCTTAGCCTCTGCACTGTAGCAGTGACTTATGGATTAATATTTATATTTCTCAGATATAAATATATTGAAATGCACAATACTCTTTTTAACCAAAGAGATTCCAAGCATGTATTTCTTCTTTAATAAGTCAAGAACCTACCTAACCACCATATTTAGATACATATCGAGAATAAAACCACCGAAGCGCAACCTTAGCTAAAATTTGTCATCCGTTTCGATTGGTTGGCGGTTGCCATTAAGTAGTTGGCCAGCGGCAGTGATTTGTCCAGGCTTAAGTTTGATTTTATTTTCGGTTTTCGCCGAGTGCAATGACGGATATTGTGAAATTCGCGCTATTTGTAATTTGTATGGCTAGCTGACTCGCTGCTGCTGCTGTTGCTGCTGCTGCTGGTGCTGCTGCTGGTGCGCGGGCAATTACTGAAATTGTGCGAGATTACTCATACGCCCGGTGGACGGCGACGGTGGAGTATAACACTATAACCGGCATGACGGCGACAGCGACAGCGAATCGACTCGACCAAGTGCAATCAGAGTCAAGTCAAAGTAAAAGGTGTAGCCGCCATATTAACGCAAAAAGTGTGCTTCAAATTGGCTCTGGCTGAGGCCAATACACTGTTTATGGCACACAACCGGCGCGGCGTTGGTTGTGGTTGTGCAATTGTTTTTCCCTCTTTCTAGCCGGTCAAAGTCAACACAGATAGACGCTCGAAAGAGTGTCACTCGACCTTTCGCGGAGTCGTCAAACACACAAAGAAATTATTCACTCGAAAAGCCATGAACGGAGGCCTGCTCACTGAAGATTTAGGGGCCCCAAAACTCAGCATGGGTTGCTGCGGATTGTTAACTATCCACTAAATTGCCAGTTCGTCTCTTTTCCTTCCATTTCCTTGGGTGTGTTGACCTTGTCGCCACGGCTGACAAGCGGCGGAAATTAGCAACAGCTTCTGTCGGCGTTTAGTTTTCAGTCGGGTTTTCTCATCGCTCGGCTCATTTTTGGAATTTCGTATTTGTGCCAGCGATTAGCAAAGTGTGAAAAGTTCAGGGTGTTACGACACATTCGACAGGGGAGTTTGTGTCTAATGCAAATGGCAAATTAGGTTATTTTTATTGTTTGCTTAGAAGAGGGTCACCATATGATATCGCATCTAGGTCACAAACTATATGGAAATATATGTAGGTTTCTAAAAAATATGGAAAATCGAAATCATCGAGATGTATCGAACTTTGAATATCGGTTTGTCATAACTATTATCGAAATATACCTAACAATGCAAAATGAAACGAACTAACCAAACTAATACAAATTATAAATGACATTTGCCTTGAAATATGCTATGTGAGCAACAGAATTTTATACAAAATATCGGAAATATCGATAGCAAATATAAATGATCGAAATATGCTTATAATTGGGTTTAAATTTATATATTTTCAGCTTTCAGTGATTAATTTTAAGGTATAATTAGGATATTATTTGATTTTTCAATAAGGTTAAAGATATCTAAAAATATATCGATAAATAATCTTCGATATCATACAAATTTTTAAAATTATTCAACGATAATTATTGCTTTCCATTGGTTTCTGCCCAAATATATAATCTTATTTCGATTGCATAATCTCTTTATCATCCAGCAATTACTCATGCTCTGACAGCACCCCGATTTTCCTATAACCCCACGCACACACACAGCGGGGAGAACGTGACCCAAGAACCCAAGCTCCAAAATGATTAAAATAATAAAGTAGAAAAAAACAAAACAAACTCGTACCGTGACAGCGGTAGAGTAGTAGCCAAATCGAAGACAACGGGGAAACACAACAGCGAGTCGTGCCACAAACAGTTCTTGATTTCACAATTAAAGGCTTAATTTATTTGGCCGGCCAATTGATAGGCCAGCAAACATTTGGCCAGCCGGCCGGGGAATGGGATATCTCATATTTTTTTCCAGCATTTCTGACAGCACATAAAACATGGAAAAAGAATTAAAACAAAAGCAAGAGTGCCGCTGCCGCTGCTGACTCATGCAGTTGAATCGATATTCTTGCTGTGTTTTGCATGTCTCGCTGTGGTTGGAGTCTCACTGTTTCTTTACATCACTTTTTTCATGCTCGGCTGGGATTTGAAGGGCCTCGTCAGAGTCTGCGGCAGTTGTTGGTGATTTTCTTCTAGTTGTATGTAGTTGCTGCGGCTGGTGGTGTAGCGTGTCAACTTTAATTGCAGTGGAAAACGGAGACGAAGTCGTTTATGGGCCATCATGTTGCAAGCGCCATTTATGCGACGCCGGCAAGGCTATGGGTCGATGTCTCCGTCAGACACGAACTTGCACTCAAATTTGTTCCAAAATAAACACAGTCTACATGGGTTTATGACCCAGAAACTACATGTCAATTTCAAGAATAAATTGTTACTTGTTTTATCATTAAGATAATGAAATTCTCCTTTAGTTGATCGTGGAAATCATGTTCTTGAATAGTTTCTGCTAAATGGAATGCAGTAAATATAAAAATCAACTTAAAAGCCACCTTGAAAAGCTGCCTTTGGTCATGAGTTTTCTTCAGTCCAAAGCCAAACCATAACCTCCGCAACAGCGGAAAGCAGTGACAATGAAAGAGAAAGAGCCAAGGAGTGTAAGCCATAACAAAATAATGGTAAATAATAACCTCAAAGAGAAGGAGAAATAATTACAAGAACTTTTTACGTCCGACCTTGGCCATAATTTTGCTGGCAGAGAGCTTTTTTCTTTGGGCCACAACAAAAGCCAACGTAAGCTGTCTTGGATTTCAATGAGACACAAATACACCGCCACACAGACGGGCAATGCCATTCAGATAGCCAGGCCATAACAATGCCGTTTTATTCCTAACGTCGCGACTCTCTTCGACTCTGCGCTCTGTTTTGTAATTTAATTAATATACAAAAAATGTTTTTGTACTTCTCGAAATGCTAATTACGCACAATGCGAATGACAATGAAACCGCTGACTGACTGACTGACTCACTGACTGGCGGCCATTTCTTGTTGTTGGGTTTTTTTCACCGTTAGCTCTTGGCTCTTAACTCTTAACTGTTGACTGTAAGTGCCCCCAAAGGTTATTTATATCGCATTGAATTGATTGATGAGTTCTTGGACTCCGATTGAACGTGCTCCAAGCGAATGGCATTGACGGGGTCGCAATGGAACTTGGTGTTGTTGGGGTTTGAGGTGGGCTGAGGTACTTACATCTGGCAGGGCCTGGCATACTGTGCTGGCCAAGAGTAGCGCTGTGATTAGGCCCAATGTTGAGGACATCTTACTGTGCCGGTTGCCTAGTGTGCTAAAGGTATCCTTAAAAATGATTAAACTGCAAAGAGAAGCAGGGGGAGATAGAAAAACTCATTAGTAATGGGTTCAAAATTAAAGAAATATAATTAAAATTAATTAAATTATATGGAAATGTATGATAAATATGTCTAGCTTAGTTTATGGTTAGCCAGATAAATATAAAGAAAGGAAACTAGTTTGGTTATCTTCTCTATCCCTTGGGAAAACATTCTTATATTAAATAAAAGAAGACTTCATATATTCATTAAAAAATCTCCATCTGTTTAGGGTATTAATTTCTTTAAATAAATATCTAATATTTCTAAAGTCCCCTAACTATTCCCATTCACCTCACGCGTTATGGCCACATGCAAAATAGTTAATATCCAAAATAATAGCCTTACTACCACCTCATATGAGGCACTATTTCCCTGCCCAAAAACCTGTCCTCGTCACGCTCAAATGGGCATTATTATTTGGCAAAGCAACATGAGTTGTTGCAATTTTATCGCTTTGTTGTTGCTACAATTAATATTTACTTTTTTTTGTAGAAAGAAAAACCTAGTTTTCTGGCCGGCTGACTGAGTAATTAATTATTGCATAAGGCCAAGAAGCAGCCAGCCTCGAGGCAATAAACAATCTTGTCCGGCCCTGCTTATGGCTGCTGTTGTTGTTGTTGCCTCTGCTGCTGCTGCATGTTGCACATCCGCCCGGCTAATTGTCAATAATGATGCAGCGATGCGTGGCAAGAGGCGAACAGCAAGCAGCATCCATCCGACATGGCCAAACCTTTTGACAAACCAACCAAGAAAACAAACAGAACTGACCAGCTGCCATTTCATGTTGCAACTTCTCAGCGGCATTTACGACAAATTGCATGGCATTTCATTTACCCGAAAAGGCTTTGCACAATTTGCATGCCACATTGCTGCAAGCAAGCTCTGTCATGGCCCAGTTTCAGTCGAAGAAAGTCCGTAGCCAACGGAATCAATCATCATCAATCGTAATGAAAGCAAAGCAATTGCCAAAAATGGGCGTTGGTTTAGCCAAAGGGCAATGCCTTCATATATCATGGCCTGCCTCAACTTGAGGAAAGTACAATTTCCACAAAATAAATACATAGTTTGTGGCTGCAAATTGGCAGTCAGAGAAGTGGCAACAAACATGGTAAGCAAATTACTGGGGCATATGTTGTGGAAGGGTAAACAAAATACATTTATATACAAAGAAAAATCAAAAGACTAGCTAAAAAGAATATATAATGCTACATTTAATTCATCTAAAGACCCTTTTCTTAGATATCAAGTGCATTTTCACCTTTCCTAATAAACAAAATCTTATAAACCAACTGCCAACTCTGCCAAAGGGCACCTGACTTGTGCTGAGGTGTAATAACCCTCAAAAGTTCATAAAAAAAGCAATGCCAAGTGAAAAACAAAGCTGAAAGTGCAATTTGGCAACCTTCAAGTCTTGAAGAAGACTTTCACCCAGAAAACGAAAATGAATTCAGACCACTTGCTGGCGTGCAGCGACTGCAAGGCGAGTTATCAGGAAATCCAAATGCAATAAAATGGCCCGGGGGCCAAAACGTGACCGAAAATACGGCTGCTTATATTCCGATTAATATTTTACAAAACACACTAAATCAGAGGGAAACAGTTATGAGGCAAGCAAACGCGAACGCGAAGCCAAAGATGGCAACGCCATTCGGTCGATCATTTGCATAATTAAGGTCGATTAGGGTCGAATCATTTGCCATATGTGTGTGTGCATGCATAAATCTCGGTCTGCGTTTCGGCCGGCTCAAGGTTATGGCTATGGCAAAACAGTTTTTTGATTTATATTCAGGCTTGCATAATTCCCGTTCATATTTCTTATAAACATATATATTTTTATATAATTACTCTAGCGAATAGGTAAATAAATAATAAAGATACGCATCATCAAATGTCAACCGATTCCAAACAGAAGCTGGGTTGTCTGAAATGTGTGGAAATGGAATTGTGCCAAAAACCGAAAACCACCGAAAGATATGGCCAACACGGCGGGGAGACAGAAAAGCAAGTTGCATTGTCAGCTTCCGCATAATTATGCCGACTTGGACCCCAACACTTTGCCATATATTTTACATTTTTTTTCTTTTTTTCACTCGTTTCTCGCTTTTTTATTTTGTGGGTTGTGCTTTTACCTCAGCGGCTCTTTCGGTTTATGGGAATTTTTTGTGTGTGCTGCTGGCTAGTAGTCTTTGCGTTTGACTCTTGCTTTCTTAATGAATTTGCTGACACAACCAACTCTGAGCTGGAGTCGCGTCTGTTGTAAGTCCGGTCTGTTGTTTTTTTTCGGGGGGCGTCAGCGTTTTACTTTAAATTGACATTGACAGTTGGCCAGCAGCACCGCCATCTCTCTCTGTCTCTCTTTCGACGGATTGAGTCAGACGAGCGAACGAACAGCTGGTTTTTGGCTTCTGTTTGGAGATAGCCATCACCTGTGTCAGCACCTGAGTTCGGTAGCTTGATGAGCTCTGCATTTGGCTTGATAATGAACCCATTTCCCCATTTATCGCTGAGCTGTGTCTGGCATTGGCTGAATGACTGACGGCTCTCTGCAAAGAACTGTCGCTTCTTGGCCGCCTGTCTGGGCCAGAAACTGGATCACACATAAATCGGCTCAAATGTGACATAACAAAGTTCAACTGTGAACGTTTTGCACAAGAGATAAATTTTGGCCTGATACGGAGTCGGAGTAACTGCAGCTTGCAGACAACGATCAAGTGGAGGTGGAGATTACGTAAAATGTCTGTGACCTGAACTTTTTGCATTTGCTTAACTTTTATGGAGCCTCAGTCTCAGTCTCTGTGTGCTTGTGTTTGTGGCAGGTGGAAAAGGGCGAGCGAATCTCTTTGGCCATTGTTTTATAATGATAAAACAATGAATGTGGTTTGGGAACCTGCACCTTGAGTTGGCTGTTGAAAGCTTTGCTTTGCCTGAAGAAACAGCTGTGCAAATGTTTTACGTCAAAGTTAATGGAGCAGCGGTGTATATATCACATCAAATACTAAAATTCGAATGAGCCCAATTCAAATTCTAGGTTCGCTGACATAAGACATCAAAAGATCTTGACTTTTAAACTGGTTTCAGGGCCTCCACTTGGAAATGTTTGACTTGAACATCTGTTTTTTTAAGCATATTATTCATTTATGCATATTAGTTGGCTTAGCCCAGAGAATCCAAGCAAAGACATGCCAAGAGTTCTGCACACGGTCAGCCACATGGTGCGTATACGTAATGTGTTAAACATAAGCCGCCAGGCCAAGAAACCTGTTTGGAAGCCACTTCTTACTTATGCCTCCCCCTTATCCCAAAAAATATTCATTAAAATGCCATTATAAAATGCGCAAATATTGAAAAATTGCAAGCCACGCCGCGTAGCAAACCGTAGAGAGACAGCACTGCGTATACGTAATATGCCAAACTAATTAATTTTAAAGATGAGCCAGCAATGACAGAGGCAGCCTGATGGGGGGATAATTAAGGCGGGCGAAAATAAAGGAGAAATAAATAATAAACTAAAAATATAACCAAAGAACATGCAATCGAAAATGTGCGGAGTTTTTTGGAGTTTTTTGTATGAAACGCTGGCTTCTGTTTCTGTTTTTCTTGCTGGCTTTTGTTACTGCTGCTCTTGTTATAATTTGTACAGCTGTTGTTACAACATGCACCACCAACAACAACAAAAATAATATCAACAACAACAACAACAACAATTTGCACTGATTGCGTGCTGCGTTAGCGTCGCAGTTGCGGTCGAAGCCGGCGACTGTCGGAAAAGCCATAAACCGCATGAAAATGAAAGTGAAATTGTAATTGAAATTGAAGAAGACGTCGGCTAAAATGTTTGACTTTAACTTTGCTTCGATTTGTGCGATGATTTCAATGGTTTTTTAACTTTATTTTTATGGGTATTTGCCTTCATTATTTTCCTAAGCTTATTGCTATGGGTAATGCCAAAGCAAATATTTATATTTTTATGGCAAAGGATTACTATTAACAAAACTATGGATTTATTTAAAAGGAAAAAACGAATTAAAAGTGGTTTAAATAAAAAAGTTCATAAGTAAAATAAATAAAAACCACAAAATTTAACGCTAAGGAAAAGAATGAATAAATATTCGTAGACTATTTAATAGAAATTAACTGCAAAATTATTTAAAAAGCTCCTCGAATCCCCTTTAATGTACTGTCATTCCAACAAAAACAGCCATTTCAAACACTCTGTTATATAAACAAACAAGTAAACTTGAGTACATTGACTACCCTGACAAACTATTCCATGAATGCTAAACAAAACTGAAATAGCTGCCTGCGACTAAGTAAATTGAGTGGCTAGCTAGCTCGGCGACTGAAACAACACACGTCAAAATTAAAAAAACAAACAGGTTACTCGAGTTTCATCTTCGTCGTCGATGGATGTCAATGAAAACGCCAAGCGAGGCGGGGAAAAAATAAAGACTCTGACTCTCTGAAGATGAATTGAAAGCGAAACGAACTCCAAATCTGATGAATGATGATGGCCGCCGGTATCGGTAACGCTTCCCCATAAATGATTGTTTATTATGTGGCAGGTAGGACAAAGGCGCCAGAAGGGCTGTTGTTACATGACTTCCATAGAATATCAATGGCATAGAAAGTGGCAAATCGAAGCTATGGACGATGATATGGATAATGGGGATTCAAGTGGATGCAGAGGCGAACAAAGGCTGAGCGGAAAGCTCAAAGCTCTCGCTCTCTGGTTGTTTCTTTCTCTTGTTGTTGAAATCGAAAAGTGCAATAATTGCAGTTACAAAAACAGTAAAAACACCAACAATAATAAAATAAAACTACATAAAATACAGTGGGGAGAGCAAAGCATGGCGGGCAATAATAACTGTAGCAATATTACAAAATCGCATTGGTCCGCAGCCAAACTCGCACCACAACAACAACATCAACAACAATGCGATAATAAGCCTGCAAAGCAGCAACAACAAACACCCAACAACAATAGCAGCAACAACACGCTGGCACGAAAAGTTGTTTCAACGAAACAAAAATATAAAACAAAACCCGCTCTCCACTCAACTTTAACTGGGAAACAAGCCCATTTTGTGGGCTCAACTAAGAGCCAGACAAAAGTCTCGACTACAGTTGAGTTCATGTATATATCCCCCTATATATCCCCCTCCATCCCAGCGCCAAGATCCTGCTCTAGAAATCTTGTTTCCCGCTTCGCAGTCTTGTGCTTTTACCTCTGCCAAGGAAACACCCTTTCGATCTGTACAAAATATAATCCTAAGTCTTGTCAAAAATTTCATGGGCTTAGCTCTATCTTTTATTTCCTCTTGTGTGTCTCTTACATTTTATTTACTCGACTCTCCCAAGTAGCAAGTTCAAAACCAAACTCACATATGAAGTAATAATTATGACCAACAAAAACTTGTCTGCAAATTAGTAAAAGCCAACTCAACAGCTTTTTTAGGTTTTATTTTGTTAGGTGAGGTAATAATTAAAAATCACAGAGATCCAAGAAAACTATGGTTACTTTTCGCATCTGTAGTCTGCTGATATATTTGCCAGATTTTATTTGGTTAATTTATCAAGTTATTTTATTAAGATTTGTACTACGAACGGAGATTAAGAAGCTAATCCAAAGAAAGTAACACATCTTTCCCGAATTGCTATGAATTAATTCTGGAAAATAGTACTTGAATATATCAAGGTTTCTAGGAAATACTATAGAAAATCGTTGTATGTACATAGTACACAGTTTCCCAGGAAATGAAGATATTAATTTAAATATAAGCTGATTTTTAAATTTACATTTTATTTAAAGAATCTCCTCAGCTACATTTTATATATTAAACTCACCTAAGTCTGTTCTTGCTTCGCTTCAGAATCAAACTGATTTCTAAGATATTTTCAAGTTTTCAGCAGCACTTTCATAGGCAGGCACACAACACTTTCATTAACGAGCTGCCGAAATAATTTTTAAATTTGAGTTTAGGGATAGGGAATTTTGTTGAATTTTGTAGAATTTTGTATCTTTCAATATTTCTACGATATCTTTTCCGAGTGCTGTTCTGAATCGGTTAACGGCGACGATAGCGTTCGATGGCCAAACGCGCGGCGATCTTCAGAACACACTGCCCGGATGGATGGAGACTCGAGAAGATCGAATTGCAATTCGAATCGTATCAGATCAGATCGGATCGGATCGTTGCTATATCCGGAGCCGGAGCACGGAACACACACGAACACGAACGGAACGGAAAGAAAGACGAGCAGCGATTAAGCTGGAGGCGGTCAGTGAGCAAAGATTAAATACGGCGTGAAATTTGCTTGCCAGAGAATTTTTTTCTTCTTATTCGCATATATTATTCTTTTTACTTCATCTTTTTTTTGTATTTCTTCTTGACTTTTTGTTGTATAAATACTTTTTTTCTCTTTTTCTTTTTGTGTAAACGAAATTGTATTTTTCACTCAATTTCGTTGCGATCGCATTGCTTTTATTATTACTTCCCCGCTCTCTGGGGCAGGGGAGGGGTGCAGGCGGGATGCAGCGGCGGCTCAGAACACAAAAAACATAAACAATAACGAGCGCGGCGACGGCGACGCCGACTGAGACGTCGGCGGTACGAATAATGCGGAATACCGAGTGCGAGCGGGACGGCGGTGAAGTTAGCTCTGGCAACGGGCAGATTCACTTTTTTTAAATAATTTTTTTCCCCTTTTTTTTATATTATTTGTATTATTATCTTCTCTTTTTTTGTTGTATTTTTGCACGATTACGAAAACGGGGTAAAGACGGAGAGAGATTGCAAATTGAGCATTGTTGTGGTGGCTGTGACTCTGGGGGGGGGAATTGCACTCCGTTGACGTCACGACGATCTTGTCACTGCACTGAGATAGAATTTTATGATCTGGGGAGTTTCGTCGGGGACCCTTGGCTCCTGGCCCGGTCGATCATCGGGTCGGAATCGAAATCGAAATCGAAAAGATCACACGATCGGTGGCTATGTCTTTGACTGCTTTTTTTGTGGCCGTCTACGGAAACAGGTCGGCGCACACTGAAGTTAACGCTCGCTTGGCCCGCTCGACGGAGTCCAAAGCCGACCCAAAGCTGACGGTGGAAGCGGGACGGCACTACCCAGCTAGCTACCGAGATCGTCGGCGGAGAGCGGTCTTCGGCGAGCTTTGGGCCAAATTGCTAGACGCAATATCTGCGGGCCCAAAGCCAAGCCACCGCCGAGCCAAAAGCCTTGAAAGCTCGCCCAACGAAAGCGAAAACATAAAACACTTGCATTTTTCGTTCCATAGTTCGAGCTTCGGCTTTGAGTCAGCTTTTGAGTTGAGTGAGTGAGTGTCTCTCTCGCTGCGTTGAATGACATTTTGAGTCAAGTCCAACCTGCCGCCTGATTAATGTTGTAAAAATTCACTTCGATTAATCTCGGCGGGGGAATCTTCCCAGTGCCTGAGCCAAAACATTTGACATTGCTTAATTGGCGAATCAAATGTAAAATTAATTAAGAAGGTGTCATTTGGGCATTGACATCCCTGACACTCAGTACAGGAAACTGGCGACAGAACAAATTATTTCACAAGCAATCGTGATGTGCGCCTTAACGGTTAACATACTGATAGATCAATCTGAAAAGATCATTAGCTTGGGAGGGGGTTATTACCAGAATTTTTCTTAGGATTAGTGATACTTTTTAAAATTTCTAAATTTCTATACCACGCCTCTTGACAGCACCTTATTGTTTTTTGAGGACTTTTAGAATTTTTTAAATGAGGGTTCGAACAAGAAGATTCCTTCGCAAAATGCAGTCAATAAAGTCATGCACGAAAACCTCCGAACTCCAGTAAAGAATCATAAATAGTACCAAAAAAGTACCATTTATACAACCAAAATTACTTTGAAGGTTTAAACTGAAAATGCTGCTCAACAATCTAATCCCAACAGTTCATTTAAGCCACTTCCCCAAGTAACAATCGCGTTAAAGCGAACAAAAGCCTTCCTTCAAAGGTGTTAGACAGACCCAAGTTCAATGACAGCTGCTCCCCTGTGAAATTATTTATGTTCGCATTGATAAAAACTCATTAGACTCCCACGTGAATGCGTATAAAAACGTATATATGGGGCATGTATAATGCCATTCAAAGTGGGCCACTTAAAAAGGTAATTGTCACACGTCGCGAGATGAATGTGAAGATCTCTCAATGAGTCGAGTTCCGAGTAAAACGCAGGCACAGTGAACCTGAGAACCTGACAACCAGATCACCCCCCACGTAAGCCCGGCAGCAGCTGTGGACCAGCAGGACAACCAAATGCTTTTGTGGGTGAAAAGGCAATGAACCAATCACTGGTGACTCAACGGAGGCGCACGAGATCGAGTTGGAGATCTCTTGACAGCCATCATCCTCCCACTAAACCGAGCTCATTTGCATGGCAGCCGTGCAGATCCAGATCTCGATCCCCTATCTGTGTGCATCTCCAAGTGCGACATTTCAGGCGACATTTAACTCGAGACCCCGAGATTTCCATCTATTAATGAGCTGTGAATTCCACCTTAAGCTAAGCTTGTCCGCCTCCTCGGCGGATCGTCGATCGGCGAACAGGTTTCGTTTTGGCAATTGAACTCATTACTTTTATGCGGATTTCGTGTTAATTACCCTGCATTTGTTTACATTACCTTAAATTTGCTGTGTTTATTGGCCAAGACTTGCCTTTCTCACCGCCTGGCCAGGCTGCAGTGCAATGCATTTGAGTTTCAGTTGATTTCGAATGCATAAAATATCATTTGACACATTTTTCCTTTGACTTTTAGCCAATTGTTCTCGTTGAGAATTGTTGAACCCCAAACGAGATTTTTGTGTTGGCCGGCAAGACATTGATGAGTCGTTTGAACGAGTGCAACAATAATATTATATATGGGCCTGAAATGTACAGAAAATAATAATATTCAAGTGTGAGAAGGGCTTGTTAGGTGAGCCAATGAAAGATTACAAAGCCAGAAGGTCATGAATGGAAATGTAATCCCCGCGCGTTTGTCGCTTAATCAAATCCCAAGGGGTTCTCCACCCGAACTCATACCCCTACCCATGCCATTTATCCACGTCAAGTCAAAGGGTCAATGTCAATCTGCCCGCATCGATAACAAGCCGAAAGTCCAAAGCCCCAAAAAAAAAGAGGTGGAGAAAGATGAAGTGTTGGGCAACCGCAGCTGAGCTGAGGATTGTATGTAGCGCCGATAAAGAGGTTAACAGATCATCGGATCCAGCTTGTTAGTCCCCGTTCCCACTCAGGCATATGGCAAGACTTAACGAGGCGTCAACGTACACAAATGATACATAAAAAGCATGAAAAGAAACATAAAAAAACGAAACAAACCGCATTTAAAAGTCCATCCCAGCTGGGTTCGATATTTATGTATGGGGCTGGCTGCCCTTTCCGCCCCCCCTAAATTTCTACAAAAATAAACAAAGAAAAGCCATAAAAAATTTGCATAATTTTCAACATTTCACGCTAGTTTGGCGCTGCCTTTGGAAGCTAGTTTGGAAACCCTAAAAATCCGCCAACGAGAAATATTTACGAAATTGTCAAACCAAACATTGGGTTTATTATTTAAATGATGTAAGACTCCCGCTAACCAAGCAAACTAATCGGGTTTAAAATTTAAAAGAGATCACGATCGCACTGGGGGTAAAAATATGAATATGAAACGCTTCGGCGAGTCCCGATTTGAGCAGTAAAACTATAAGCATTTCATAGGTTTAAGGGGCAGACAGGCCGAACAAGTTGAGCAAAATTGCAGCCGAATCGATTATATTATTATTTCCATTATGTCAGGTCTGCCGACTACCGTATATCGAATGCCCAATGGACCAACAGCACCGTTTTGGCCATAAAGGCACCGCCAGTGCCACTAATTCAATCTGGCCCATAAACTGGGTCTCTCTCACTATCCCGCCAGTCCCCTCTTCTTTCTCCCCACTTCTGGTTTATTTTGGTTTGTTAGTCGGCCAAACAAATCTATAAATATGCATAAAGTTGGCTTAAAGACAGGCGCTTACATATGGCCCGCCAGCTCCTGGTCTTGCGAAAGCCGCAGGCAAAGCCCCGAGGCACTTAGCCTGGCCACAGATTTTTTGATTGCTCTCTAAGCGGGCTCTAGGAAGTGACAAGGAATTATTTGATTGTCTGTCGATTGTCGTTTTTGCGGAATGTGAGCACAATCATTATAAACCATTTTCCGTGGGTACCCATTGAGATCTGCACGGGACATTATCGCTTATGATCTTTTATAGTTATTGACAGACCAGTAGTCTGTCCAAATCATTCCCATTCCAAGCATACTTCAAATTTTATTCGATTTATTTTGTAAATTCATTTATGACAACCTTTAAGAATGCTGCTGAAATTTATATATATTTATTATGGCATTTTGATTCCTGGCTTGAAGACTTTCAGAGCCGTTGCAAGTGGACAGCGTGACTATATCATCCTCTGGCTCAAGTACTGGGTGATCTTTGCGCTGCTCCAGGGACTGGGATACCTCACAGATATCCTCTTCGGCGGCTCACCGCTCTACGCACTGTTCAAGCTGGTAATGGCCGTGATTCTTTGGCTTGGTTACCCGGACAGCACCAATATCATGTACAATTGGATTGATGGTCCAGCGCTGCAGAATCTGGAGCTGAATCTTGCTAATCAGGGGTATAGGTGGCTTGGTCAGCAACTATACCACTTCTTTTGGTCACCCGATCAAGAGGAGAATCAGGAAGACCACAGAGGTGAACCCCCGGTCAATGCTGAACTGTTGAAGCGGGAACTGAGCATTCTCTTGGCCAGCATTGCTGGGGGGGACACTTCTAACCGGGAATCCATGCCCAGACAGAGCCAGAACCATAACCGAGTGCCGCTGGAGCGCCGTGCTTTTTACAACATCAACTACCTCAAGCCACGTCACCGAGTTCATTACTCGGAGGATGAGCAATCAGATTCCATGTAGCTGACTGAACTATTGTTTTGTTGCCTTGATTAAATGCGGAATCTGATCTGATCGGATTATCCGAAATTTTGGCTTCATTGTGATTCATTTTCGGGGAGTTTACAGAAGCAACTGCCAGTCCGGCGCGACCTTCCATTAATCTTCAATTAGGAAAGTTCATTGCCAGTGTGATAATTGATTCATGGATCGGCGCCAGAAATCGATGATCCGATCGATCAGTAGCAATTTGTTGGCCAATGGCCCACATTGTAATTACAAATTGGTGAACAAAATTGTGTGCCGATAAGAGCAGAACACTTACAGCAATTCCCGGTCTCCGATTCTAAGGGATGCAGCTGATTAATTGCGAATGGCGAGCGGCGAACAGAATGCAAAACAAAAGACTGAAGCAACGAACTTGCTGCGCCGGAACAGACGCGTGTGTGCCGCGGCTTTTGGGGAATGCTGGCACAATCTTAATGCAATTAGCACACTATTAATCTTGATCAAGATCCGACAAATTCAACAGATTCGCAATAACAACCGCAATGTAAATGACGCATTCGTCACCCCGCCGTAAAGCAATTTGTTTCAATTTCGTGTATTGATGATGGTTCGCGAATCCGATTCAGTTCATTTGGGGCCTCCAAACCTCGATGGGGGTCGAAGCGAATTTTAGAACCATAAAGGGGATGTGTCATTTTGGGAAACCTTTAATTATTACTTTATTAATTTCCTGATTTCAATTGGATTAATAAAGTGCATTAAGTTTTGACTGAAAAGGAAGAAGGAAACTGTATAAAACAGGGGCTGAAAAAATTATGTATTGTTTTTTAATATTTGAATATTTAACTAGGAACAATATGTGAAAACAAGAAATGAGGCTAACTTCGGTACACCGAAGTTTATAGTAATCCAATCTTGATCAAATTATAACCTAAATTGTAGAATAATACAGAATGACCATATCTTAAATTACATACATATATGAAATTATGTTGAAAATCGGCAAAGTAATAATTTTTGGCCAACAAATATATATCGAGTTTTAAATACAGATAAGTTCTCCAAAACTAAGAAGAAAAAACCAAACCGAAATTAAATTGGTTGAGTTTGGCCCAAGTTATGACAGAAAAACCCGAATTTTAGGCCAACAATTTACCCATTTCTTTTTCAAAAAAAAGGAAAGGGGTTATATCGTCAAAATTGTCAAAAATTGGGCAAAAATTATAAATCGAGTTTTGAATGCAGAAAAGTTCTCCCATAAAAACTAAGAAGAAAAAACCAAACCAAAATGAAATCGGTTGAGTTTAAACCAAGTTATGACC
>VNJV01017149.1:0-61080 GCA_008042635.1 Drosophila nikananu
CCTGGATGTGGGACACCATGGAGCGCAGCCGTGGCCTTTGCAATTAGTCAGGTCCTCTAGTGCCCATACCCATCCGCAGACCCTGCCCTCGCCGGCCAGCGGCCACAAATTAAATCATATAAATGCACAATTATTTAATGTCATGGCGGAAGAATCGGGAATGCAACAATAAATTAACATTGTTGTCGGCCCGGCCCGAGTTGCGGCCAAGTAACAGTTTCATTGAAAATACGCGCAAAATAAATGTAAATTAAAATACATAATTTATGTGTTTTTTGCAATTATTTACAAACCGACACATTAAAACGCCAAGAGATAATGGCGAGCGGCGGGGGGAATGGGAATGGGAACGGGAACGGAACCGAGGGTTGTGCCATTTCGCTGGGGAAGGTCAGGCCAGTGGTGGATGGGTTCAGGGTGCGGCGGCGGCAGCAGTCAATTGCTCATTTGGTTTTGGCAGCACGCAGCTGCTGCCCGCAACAATGAAGTCCCTGCGGACCAATGAATGCGTAATGGCCACCGGAATACCGGCAGTTCGGGGGTCTCTTCCCTGGGTGGCGGGGTGTGGCTGATACGCACGTGTGTGCGTTTTGGCCAGTGCTAATTGCACGTCCGCGTCTGTGCGCTCGTGTGTGTCCGTGTGAGCCTTATCGGGCACCGCCCGTGGAGCGAGTGTCAGGTCTCAACTGAAAGTCGCTTATCGGGTGCACAGCTGAACCCTTTGGCGCTTCCAGCGCTGATAATTATATAAATTAAATGGCTCCCCACCCGACTCGACCCGCCTCGAATTACACGGCCCAGTGCAGCCCACTCTGCGGTTTAAGCCCTGGTAACTCAATAGAAATGTCAAAGTCACACGAAACTGCAGAAATGTGAAAATGCATTAATTACACTTCCTCAAATGGGTTATCACACTCGGGGGGACAGAAAAATAGTCGCTTGTAGTTGAAATTCAGTTTAAACAATTACGAAAACCCCTTGAAACTAGATCTGTATGCATTCCCATGAATAAAAGTTACAATCTGAATCTTATATTTGTGCTTTCAGATTACGTAGTTTCGAGAGTTCGAGCTTACTTAATATGTTAACCCTTCTTCTTGGATTCCTTTGACTAGAAATATCTTCTTGGATATCATATTTTTTGGTTCCCATCAAAGGAAACAAAATGGAAATATTTCGAAAGCGCCAGGTGAATGGAAATCAGTGACAAATACTCGCGGCGGTGCCGTTGGCCCGGCGATTGAGCGATTTGGTGGTGCGCTGGCCAAGTAACTGTAACTCGAGCTTAGCAGCTCATGAATATCGTGCTCATGCAAACGGGTAACGAGCTGTCAGAGATTAAGTTGCAAGCGTTATTTTTTATTATATTTAGCGAGGGCAACAGCTCGAGCTCCAGCGCCAACTGGGCGCAGATAAGGGGCAAAAACAACCCAGGCAACAGGAAAGCAAGAAAAAGTACATTTTGCATATGGTTAAGGCAGGGGTTGGAGCTGGGACAGGGGCAGGGTGCAGGGGCGGGGGCCTGCTGCCAACGAGCCAAGGCAAAAATCGTTTTGACCAGCTCACTGGCAAACAAACAAACCGGAGAGCGCGCAAAAAAAGGACCCACCGAACAGGCAAAGGGGCAGATGAGAAAGCGCAGCAAGCCGAAACGAACACTTTGCGGGGCCGATCAGCGGGGGAGCGGGGAAGCGGGCGCCTGTCCAACCCCTGGACGCCACACCCCTGAACACTCCTGACCAATCCGCCAGCCCTGAGGACACAGTTGCAAGCGAATTTATGCGCTTTGTTAAACAGCAACAGCAGCAGAGGCGGCAATGGCGGCGGCAAAAGAAAAAATATGGCAAAACGAGGAACAAGCAATCCGCGCTGCCTTCGATGGCAAAGGGGCGTGGCAGGGAGATAGAGAGGTATAGGGTCTGCATAAATAACACAGGAGCCACCCCCCGATCCTGGCCCTGCTGCTCCTCCTGGTGTGTGCTATACAAATGAAAATCGTGTTTGCGTTGGGTGTAAAGTGGCATGTGTAGTGGTGGACTCGGACGTGGATGCGACCCAGCAGCAGGCAACATTTTCGCTTCGTTGTTGCTCCTTGTGATTTACAACAAAACAAATATGCTGGTAGGAGCCGGGGAGCCCCGGGAGGGTCCAGGGCTCACCCCTCACCTTGGCAACCGGCTCTGACTGACTGATTTACAAGGCTGCAAGTCGAGATTGCATGGCGCTGGGTAAATAAAATAAACGTCCGAAGGGTGCCGGGCACGGAGCAGGCCAACGGGGCAATGGCGAAATGCAGTTTCGCATTTCGCAATTCGTGTCTTGAGCTGCGTCGAAATGCAATTCTCTTTTTCGCATTTCGCGAAATAATTAAAAGTTAAGGAAACGACTCGCCGGCGGCCATCCGATGCAGGATTCACAAGGACATCGCTGCATCTGCTGCTGCTGCTACTGCGCTGCACGGCGCGGTCCAACTTAGTTGCCGGCTAAGTGCCGTGGGCCAGTTAATTGCAGAGCTCACCTGCAGGGGCAGGTGCCAAGGCTGCTGCTAAAAAATGCAACAGGAAGGCACGCCCACGCCCACAAACACCCACACCCACACCCACAGTCCCAATCTTTCCGTCGTGTTGCATGCTTTTCGATAACTCTTTCGATTCCGCCCTTTGTTTGCTCACATGCACCGGCGTTGCAGTTCGGCGTATTTATCAACGGAAATCATAAATAAAAGTCCGCCGCATATTTCATGCAGAAACACACACGAACAGCCGCCGAAAACCAACAGCCCGCACATGTGACATATTTTTTTATCTCTTTTAATTTACAATCACGCTCATTGCGAATTTTAATTGTTGCATAAACGAAGCGGACAGCGGCTGGACCACGGGCTGGGGCCGGGCCACATCTGAGCCGCATTCTCCGCCACTTCGGTGGCAGTGTCTGCTGTCCGGTGCGCTTTCTTTGATTATCAACTGCAATCAGGCTGTGGCGGGAGTGAAAGGACCCAGGAACTGGTTCCCGCAAGGCTCCTGGCCTGAGTAATGTGTGCGAAATGTGCACGAATTTCGCTTAAAATTAATTCCACCTGTCCAAGTACTTCGGGGTGGATCTGATAACGTTGCGATTTAAGTTACCGCAAAATGATGTGCGGTTTTAATGGAAATTGCCATTGAAAATATTAGATTACAAATTACAAGATACCAAAGTAAATACCTGAATTCATTTATTTATAAATATTCTGCAAAGCCTTAAATGTGGCAAAAACATTTACCTTGATTTCACAGACTCTAATCTTTAAAGCTTTTTAATAAACAGCAAGAATATTTTACAAGTGTCAATATTAGACCTTAAGGCAATATAGATTTTTGGTTTGGGCACTTTGTAAAGGTACAGATACAATTTAGGACCTCATTGCGTATTAGTAATATTGCGTATACGTTTACCAGCAAAGGTCCACGTCAACTGAGAATGCATAGCAAGCGCCTCAGGCTGGAGTCATCTCGGTTATGGGGATAAGCATAAGCTTATCTCGCCAGACTTTAGCCACAAAACCCAGTTTTCCTGCTCGGGAGAAGATTGTGACATATCTGTGCCGGGGCTACGTTACTCCCAAAGGCAAAGAAGATTATTGGCTCACCAAAGTGAACCGCAGAAATTAAGTTGAACGGGAAATGCAGCTCTGACATCAGCAGCCATTTCTCATAACCGGAAATCGGAGGAGGAGGAGGAGGAGGACCTGGACGTGGAGCTTTTTATGCCCGGGATATGGCAGGACTGCTCCTTGGCATGAAATTTATGTTTTCCTGCCATAAGTGGCACGGCGTGGCGAAACGGAGCCATTTCGGAAGGGGGTGGCACCCGAGGGGCGGGAGGCGTGGCCAGAATTTGTGGATGTGGTCAATGTGCTTGACAAATTGGTTATTGTTATGGTTTTTGCGGATCCCCATCGGTCCTCTGGTTGGAGCACTGGGACACGGAGAGGAAGGAAGACGGAGACCTCGTAGATTTCCAGTCCATAATGTTGGGGCGCTAAATATGTCTGCTCATTATTTTCGGGCTACGTGAGGGCGACCGCCTCGGGTACTTGACAAAAAAAGGAAATGTCGCACAAACGCGGCCTCGTTAATTGTTTTGATTAATGAACGAGGTCGGGCCCACGACCTCACGTCCCTGCGCATGGAGGTCCAAAGTCCGCGGGATTCGAGTGGGATTGCGCCTGCCACTTGGCAGTTGCATGTGCGGAGGCGACCTGAATCCACCGCCCAGCCTATCCCTGTTCGCTGTTTATTCGATTTTGTCGTGCACTGAATTTCCTTATTTTGCACTCTGCTCCCCGCTCGGAGCCTTCTTGGCCCCTTGGCTTTATTTACTTTACGGATTTTTCAATTAATTTAATGCAGCAGTTTGGCGCTTGTTGCATACCCCTGGGTTGCGTGCCGCCTGTTGCAAAGGCACACACGCACATGCGACGTCGGTAATTAGAAAATTGTGGCACTTTGTTAGCCGTGGTCTAAATTCTGGTGCATAGGGCCAAGTGTGCAATTTGCGGAGCGACTAAATTGAGCGATTTGCCATGAAATCCCCAAGCAGAAGGGATGTCAGTTACCTGAATTTATAAATTCGAATTACAAATCCTATTTAGCTCAACTGTTGGTAAAATACTTGCCCAAATCAATGGAATATGTTGGACTTTGGCTAACTTTTCTTTCCGTTCAAATATTCAGCTTTCCTGTATTATTAATAAATCAGATTCTGCTTGAAATATATAAATCCAATTGGATACCTGCAATTATTTTCTGATGCTGAAGCGGAACAAATATTTAATAAACCTTTCAAAATAGTTTCTATGGTGCTTTAGCTCATAACGATGAATTTCCCCCTACAACATAGATTTTAATTAATCAAGTTTCCGCTTACCAGCTCGAACAACGACGACTCACTTGATTTACGCTTGCCGTGCGGGTCTGGGAAAATCGAGGAAAATTAAAGCTTGCAAAAAACAATGGGATAGAAATAAGTATTAAAACGTAAGCCCGGCCCCGGAATCTGTTAAAGTGGGAACGGAGTGAGCCCGGGAGAGGGGCAGAAACGGAGAAGTTAATGCCACTTCAGCTGGCAGCTGCCTGACAACGTCCAGATACCACGATGGTGGCGGCGATGCGATGGCTATGGCCAGGGCCACGGCTACGACGGCGACGGCGACGACGTTGCATGCATGCCATGTGCCAAGGACTTGGAGGCTCTGTGACAACAAGCGCTTGACAGCCGGGCAGCCAGTCAGGCAGTCACTCGGTCACCCGGAGTATCCTCCGGCGCACCCGGAGTCCGGCTGCGGGGGGAACAGAGTGGAAAAGGAGGCTCCTGAGCCAAGCGAGCGCTCCCTGCTAGGATGTGCACTAATTGCGGCCGCTGGCCAGCATGTTACTCGTAAAATGAAATGGATTTCCATCAACAATTGGCCAGCGAAGTGGGCCGAGCTGAGCCGGCGAACAATGGGCTGTGCGGAGTTTCCGAGTTCTCGAGAGGCAAGTGGTGGCGAGTGGCGCTGCGATCTTTGCTGCAAATGGGTTAGGCATTTTAACTTATGATGGATTATGGCTTCGGCCGTGTGTGCAAAGTTGGCGCCGCAGTTGTTGTTATGGCAGCGCTGAGAGCTGGCCACAATGTCCCGCATAATAATGCGATTGCCGGGAAGTGGACCGTGACTGGAGCACGGGTCAGCTGCAACCACTAACCGGGCTCCTTTCCGTTCTTTCCGTGCTTTCAGTGCTCTCCTGCAACTGCTGCCGGAAGGCGAACACATGCTGCCACATGGGGGCACAAGCAGAGGCACAAACAGTGGCGGAAGCAGCAGACAGGCAGGAGGCAGAAGGCAGCGTACAGGACACCGAAGGACATCACTCAGGAGTGGGAGGCAGCAGGATGTGTGGGCGACGGGCAACAAGTGAGCTGGTCCTCGGCAAGGACAAACCAAAGTCAAATGCTGGCCACAAAAATTGAAAAACGGTGTGGGATATGTTGACATGGCAGACATGAGAGAAACCAAACTGAAAGAAAATTATGTAGATTACGTTATTGTACATGGGAAATCCTTGTAGGACACCCCACACACACAAACTCGCTCCAGCAGTCCCTGTGAGCAACAGTGTGCAATAGAATCGAACAATTGGCAACTGGAGAAAGAGAAGCGGAAGTCAAACATGGATCTGAAGGTGGGCACTCCGAGTCCGAGTGGATGCAGCAGTCCAAAACGACAACTTCGTTGACGCTTACTCCACGGGAATTGCCCTTACAAAAGTATAGAAAAAATGTAACTTAACTTGTGTGGAACAGACCAAAGACTACCCACTAATGGCTGAAGCTGAATTTAAACCTTATTATTCGTTTATTGAGTCATAAAATGCCAGAAATTGAAAAATATATTTTCTTAAAGCTTTACGAAGCTCACATAAGACAGCGGGGTTTCAGGTTGATTTTCTGAGGACACTGCTGAATACAAACAGCAAAATGTCTTTATCTGCACGAACACAATGTACCCTAGGAATCGACATACTCCGGTTGCGCAAAAGGGAAAAACAGAGGGCCAAATTGTAAGCGGGGTAAACATATAAAATCGGACAGGACTTCGAGATGGACGCTGGCGATGAGGGGATGAATGGAGCAGGAGACACCAGGGGATCCGGACGGAGGTGAGGGCCAGCTTGTCCTGGCAAGCGTTCGCAGTGGTTGCCTCAACTGTGGACATGCCACAGAGCTCACAAGGATGCTTACATGTAAAATCACTGAAAAATTCCGCAGCAGCCAAACGAATGAATGAACAGGGAAAACACAATTTAGCAGAAACAAACAAACAAACAAACAAAATTCTGCGGGCACCGAAGGCTATGCCAGCGGCGGTGCAGGAAGCAGCGGAGGTTCGCTGGCAGAGCCGTTTTTTCATTGAGCAGACATTAAGAAAAAATAACAAAGTCAACAGCAACAATTCTGTGCAGCATAATAGCGGCAACACAGCATTGGCGTCAGTGGCAAGGATACTCTACGGCAACAAAAGAAGCCAACAAATCCATGCAAATCGGATTTTCTGATTTGGTTGCTGCCGCCCACGCCTCCGTTTCGCCCCTTTCGGTGTCCCTGGCGCCGACAAAACTTGCCATTTGTTGTACGGACCATGTTGCCGCTGCTGCTTCTGCTTCCTCGTTTTTTACAATTCTTTTTGCTGCATTTGACTTTAGTTTCAGTTGCCCCTCAGCTGCTATTTGCTTTGGCATTCAGCTCTGGCAACAATTGCAGCCAAGGCACAGCTCGTTAGCGCTGCTCCTGTGGCTCCAACAGTGCCACTGTTGCTACTGCCGGCCAGTCATCCTCTGGGGTCGCATTAGCTGCACATCAGTTCGAATGGGGCCTGTTGTTAGGCTATTTATAAATGATATTACGTATACGTATCGATGTCCCAATTTAAAGTGCAAACAAAGGCGCATCGTCCGTCAAGAGCTCGACTTGGCACAAGAAAACTTCCAGCAAAAAGAAGAATGCGAAGAATAAAACGGTCACTAAGTGGGCGGCTGGTCATTCAGGTCCGGCTTACTTAGATCCTCTCATTACGGAGCCCCTTTCAGATGCTCTGAATAGAAGGGCTTTCTGCGTTGAAATTCCCTGAAATTGAATGCTAAACAAGTCCCCAGTTGGCTGTCCGCTCTTGAGTCCGGTTTATTAATTACGTTTGAACTCGTCATATTTATCAGGCTCTCTGGCAGGTTGGTATTCGCAAAATATTTTCATTCCGATATAGAGCTGACACGGCGCTGGCGGGAGACTGATGATGAACAGAGACTGATCTGAATCTGATACGAAAATGGAATCAATTTCAGCTATTGAACCAGTGAAACCAAGAGCCAGAATGTGTCATCCAGTGACCTGTCAGCGGAGGAGAGATGAGATGAGACCGCGGTGACAGCAAACACTCAGCCGGCGGACAGCATCCTGCTCGGATTAGAGGCGAGTGTCGCAAAGTTTGCCGGCGGCAGTCAACATCCTGTTCCTGTTCCCGGGCAGGGGCCATGTCACAGCTCCGACGTCTCCGCCACCGCCACCGCCACCGCCACTCTGCCGTGCATTATGAATTAAAAACGTTGCCAAGTTGCGGCATATAAATGGCCATGTCAACGGCGCCGTGGCAGCCTATTAAGTGCTTTTTGCTTTTCGCTTTTCGCCTTCATTGTTTCCAGCCGGCCTTTTGAGTGGCACTTGTTACACGCACAGCCAGAATGCCAGTCTGGCAGCCAGCTAGTCAGGCATCCGCATCCAGTGGGCGGCCCTTGTCGGCAAAATGGATTTGCGAGCCTGGCACATTTCATCCTTAGCCTTTGTTTTCCATTCGAGATGCCTCCCTTCAGCTGCCCCTCTTTTCTTTTCGTTCGGCTGCGGCGCGGCTAAAAGCATGCAAATGCCTTGCCTATTGCTAAACGCATTACAGGCGACTTAGGCGCCGCTTACCAGGCTGCCGGCGCTGGCAAGCGAATTATGCTTTTAAAATTTAAGTTAATTTGCCAGGTGGCCTGAGAACCCTCTCCTTCGTTCCTTAGCCCCGCATCCGGCGCAGGCACTTGCCGAGCCCATTTGGAAACGGTCTTAATTACAGGCAGCTTCGCTTTGTCTTGGCCGGGAGACTAAGGTGCATACGTGACCCACTTCCGGTGCCACAAAGGGGAATAGCGAATGGCGGATTGCGAAAATGCAAAGGCGAAAGGCAGGTGTGAAGGCTGCCAGAGTGAGAGTCGTCATGACATTTGTTTTTTCCCCGGCTCGCCTTCATTATGCGCCTGTTTCTCCCCCTTAGCCAAGTTGGCCTTATTTCGCCGGCTGCGGCGTCGTCGCTTTTTAAATCTTGGCTTATTTTTAGCATAATAAATATCGTATGCAAATATTTATGCGGCCGCGTGAGTGTGTGTGTCTTTGTTGGTCTCCCACCGTGTCTGTATCTGTGAAATTTCCACCTGTGCTGGTGCCTCTGCCTCTGCCACTGCCTCTGCTGTTGCCGCTTGTCGCATTCAACTAGCCTGGCAGAGGCTCGGGGCAGGCACATACGATAAATACAAGCAGCGTCGAGTGGCGTTCGTGTTGTTGCCATAATGCATTAGAAGCGGTAAAGGACTTTATGTAAACATGTCACACACACGCAGGCCTATGGATCCGCCCGTGTCCCTGTGTGAGTGGGGTGGCGGGTCCGGGGAGGGGCAAAGACAGAGGTACCGGGACAACAAGTAGCTCATAACGTGAAAACAGCAGCCAAACGACAACAGGAAGTAGAACGGGCACTACTACGGCAACGAGAATGGCATTGAGAACAGCACCCAGAACCAGAAGTTGCAGCAGAAGCCAGGCACTGAAAGAAAAATACATACCCAGTACAGTAAACTCCAAAGTCCTTGGGCTTTGAACGATAATCTCACCAGAACTTTGGCAAAAAATTACCTGAAAGTATCCCTCATTCCTATACTTAGCTTTTCACATTAAGTGACCTTCCTGCGAAGCATCCAAATATTTTTCTGTGTGTGCCAAATCCAGGTCCTGGCACAGCGATGGCCCCGCCAGGCTGAAAGGCAGGCAGGCACACTCGTGTTCGGGACGAAAACAATGCCCGGAAATGAGGTGCACACACGCACAGCCGCACATGGGCACATTCTGTACGTACCTGTGCAAGATTCGGGCCTTGTTTGGGTTTTGTTTCAGGCCCGCTCTTCCCCTGGCCAAACTCGCAACGCGGCTCACAACCACTTGCACATTCGCTTTCGTTTCTGGGCAGGCACTCCGCAAAGGCGGCGAAAGACATTTTGGGTCGCCAGTTCTTTGCGGTAATTTCATGCCATTTGCACCTTGCAATTTTCCCGGCTGAATTTTAGGAATTTTTTTACTTGTTTCCGCTTTTGGGGAAATTATGTATATTATTTTTAAGGTTACTTAACAAATTCTTACCGGGTATATGATTAGCCAGGTGAATTTTTCATCAGCCCATCAGCCAACTTCCCATATCCTGCTGGATGGAATAGATTCGGAATTTGCAAACAGGAGCAGTTTCCTGCCCGGCAAACACATAACATATCGCCTGGCTGAGCTGAGCTACGCTCCTGATGGCCACACAATGCAGCAGGGACGCAGGATTCTGGGACGCACTTGTGATTTGGATCGCATTTAAAATACCGTTATGTCTGTCTGTCAAATTTCCCATTTAAAGTTTTTCCTCGAGCCGGCAGAGCTCGGGTGTAACCAGTCGCAGTCGCAGTCGGAGCCAAGCCACTCCAATCTCTGGCAGCCTGAAAACTTTTCCATTTTCATTTCCATTCCATCATGTGCGGCGCCGGATGGCAGATGGGCAGATGGGCATATGGATGTGGATGTGGAAGAGAGGGGGTAAACGGGGTATGGGAGATGGGTCGTCAACTCTGCCGGCTCACTTAAATGTCTACACAGCCATCACGGGGCAACACACAAAAGGTGAGCCGCCTGCATTGGGCTATGACAACTGGATGGAGTAAATAAAATAAACCAAGTTTGCATTTACGCAGGAGCAACTCCGAGCTCCGGGCTCCTCCGAGCACTCGACTGCTGAATGGATACATTGCCCAAGTCGCGCCGCCATCTGCAGATGCATCGCCACGTCTGTTATGTTTGTGCTGCTGACGGGCGGGCCAATGTCTCCGGAGGAGGACTCCAAGATGAGGACTCCTGATGAGCGTCATTGACGTGGGATAGGATCGTGAGTGGAAAAATACTGGGTGAAGGGGATGCGCATAAATTATGAGAAAATTTAGAACACGGAAAAGGTTGATGCCTCGGGTTTACATTTATATGGTAATATAGACTTTATTTATAGTTTTTGAAAAATTTTACAAAATAATCAAATATACATACACATACGTTTCTAGTCACATATACATTCAATACCGAAGATGTCTGGTGTAGGTTAGTATTATTATTACTTTAAAGTAGAATTGTACACGCACGGCTCGTGTCTCGCCTTGGTATTTGTTGCACTAACAAAATAGGATAACCATAAACTATAAGCTATAAACTATAAACTATAAACTAGAAACTATAACTAAGCTGTTAATTACACGTACGAGAACGGCTCGCTCCATCTCTATATATTCAGGTGTATATGCTGAGTACCGATTTCATCATTTAGCTAACTTATCGATGGGCTCCAGTCGCCGGACCAAAGCAACTTTTCGTGGGACTCGTGGGCAATCGGTTGGGTTTCGGGGATGGGAAGGGTCTGGGTCACTGTCTGCCGTTTATGTTATAATAATTGTATCGCTTGTAAGTGTTACACATCAAAATACATACACACGAACGTAAATTATAAGTTTGCGGTAATTCACTTAACGCTCTTGCGGCCAATCGTATTAATTACACATATAAGTACTTCTTTCTTATTCTGCGGTCCTACTCCCCCGACCGATTATTAGGTTCTATAAAAGCTGAATGTGTATCTTGCATATGGCTGAGTTAATTTGGAAATCAATTACGATATTTTCCTATACACACATATACGTCTTCGTTAATCCCAATACAATATTTACTTATCGTCTAGCTCATACGTGTGTGAATGCATGGAGAGTGCACTGGCTTGGCTTTCGGTGTCAGTTACGGATTCGGAATGTTAAAAGGGATAATACAGGGTGCTGGAGAGAACCTAGTCCGAAGGGTGCCGTTTTGCGTTGTGAAGCAACAATACGAGTATCGAACAGTAAGTACCTATCATGAGATTCGCGTGACTGCGGTGCAATATATATTTACATAAAACAACCATGGCCGCACCCTGTGTTCGGCAAACCGCCGGAGCTCGGGCCTGCCTTTTGGGGTATTCATATAGACTATATGTTTATAACTGCTGCTCCATCCCACCATGGTGGTCATCATCGGTCATCATGTCAATCGTATTTATTTACACTTACACTCTAATTGTAATCCGAAATCCATATGGAAGTTTCTATATGCGCTGCCTTGTTGAGGGGCTGTGGCTTCGCTTGCAGTGGATTAATTTACATACCAAATCAAAAGGTTTGTCGACTAATTTAATTGCATTTATGCGGTCAATTAAGCTACTTAGCTGCTACATACATACAAATCGCAAAAAGCTAGAAAAGCGCCGTCTGCTTTAAGCCACCGGAGATGAAAACGCGTGGCGCCTCGAATGCTGCAAATTAGTTTAAGTTCCTTCATTTGTTTATCTGAGCTTCGGCAAAGCTGCGACGTGTGGCATTGGCGCGTATCCGATAATTAGGTAATACATTTATGTTTTAATTAAATTAACTATCTGCATAACGCTAAGAATTCCTCCCCCGAGCGTTGTGCGCCGGGGCCTCAACTACCTCGAGTACTTGCTATTTATTAGTTAATATCCGTGTGTGTTTCATTTCGCTCGTCGAGTGACTATTTCTTTGGTGCAGTTTATTCCTAAAAGTGTGCAATAAAATCTATGTACACGGGTCTGGGTGCCTGTAATGGTCGGCGAGTGTGCGGAGTAGGGGAAAGGTGTACGTACGGGGGTGTGTGGTCGTTTGTGGTATGCTGTATGGCAGTATGCTTTAGGGATCCTAGTTTGAACAGTTGCATGCTCTTTTACATTGATTGTTACATGTGTAATGTATGGTTCCGTTTTCCGTTGTGTGGTTAATTCACTAAACTCGAAATTGGGTTTCCTTTGCTTGAGAAATTCGAATCGAACAATGAGAATCGTAGCGCGAATGCTCGTAATTACGCTTATGCATAATACATATGTATATTTATATATAGATCGATCTTTCCTTATGCTACCAGTTACGACTAGACTAGAGTTGTGAGTAGACGTCGGTCGGCGTTCCATTGCGTCCCCAATTCGAAGTCCAAGTCGAAGTGCTGTTGGCGGAGAAATGCGTGGCTCAGATCGAGGAGGGTGATTAGGCCACGAGCAGACTTAGGGCCAGGGTGGCCGAGCTCAAGGCCAGGAGGCCCAGTTTCTGCCTGTTGATGGCACTGCTGCCGTAGAAGGTGACGCTCAGGTCCCGCATCTCGTTATCTGCAATTAAGATAAATGAAAGCCGCTTTTATTAATCCGCTCTTGCACGCCGATCAAATAAATGGGTACAATGTATGCATTTCAATATCCATCGGGCCGTGGCCATAAAACAAATTGGTTGCGCATGCAAGTCAACAGATTTGAAATGGACAAAATTCCCTTTATTTCGAAGGGACACAGCATGCACACCCCTGCGATAGAACACCTCCATACACCCGCACCCGCACACCTGCCACCTAAACGGACATTAAAACTTGTTTTCCGTTCATCGCTCCGTATTTGGTTTCCGTTTTCGGCTCTGTTGTTGATCGAGCATTGAAATGGCACGCCAAATAGTTGCTAAACTGCCCGGACAAACGCATACACAACATACTATTTGTACAGATATGTACATATACATATATATGTTAACGGGATATCCAATTTGAATTTCTTATTATTTCTTTTTCAGTTCTTTGTTTTTCACGGTTCAGTTTAGCGCAAATATGGCGCAGTGTGTACAGGAGTATTATAAAATAAATATCATGCGGATGAAAACATGCAAAGAGATAGAGATACAGATAGATACAGAGAAGAAAGAGTGAAAGAGTAAAAGAGCGAGGGATAGAGAGTTAGAGGGAGAAGTGTACAGGATGAAAGAAAGAGATAGAGAGAGGGAGAGTGAAAGAGAGAGAGAGCGAGACTAACCTGACAGACCGTGATTCAAATAGGTTGACAGATCGACAGGCCCATCTGCAATTAGTACGTGGAGCAGTCGTTGAAAGTTAGGATAGTCGAGAGAAGGGGTGCTATCGGTAGGGCTTAAGGCTTGCGGTGCTGCTACTATAATATACTATAAGTAAACAGTCCGCCATCCGGCGTCGACATTTAAATCAAATCCATGCGGGCAAATAAATCATTAACGCTTAAAGTGCAATCTGCAATCAGAGGGATTTACTTTTGCGCAGACTACTGCGACTCCGACTGCAATGCGAATGCGAATCCGGATGCAGATGGCCAATCAAGTGGGCGGCCAGGAGGAGAGTCAGCAACGAGGTCATTCCTCGGCAGGCAGCTCATTTCGTTAAGGCCGCCAATTAAAACGGCAACGTTCTGCATCTGTCAATAATGACAAATGAGCATTTGGCCAGCGGAGCGCGACTCAAAAGCGAAGCTGACTCTGTAAACACCCGTAAATGAAGGCACAACCCAACCGCCGCCCCGATAAGCTGCTGCATACATATATCATTGCCGCCCATCGACTTTAATGAAACATCCTGGCTGCCAGGGACATCGACTTCTTTATCGATGCCATGCGATGGCTGTCACAAGTTGCGAGCCAAACTTATAAATATGTGATGGCCTGCCAGCCTGCCAGTCTGCCAGCCAGTTAGCTGCTATATCTAAGGCGCACAGATCTCGCAAAGGACTGCAGCCCCCCAGTCAGTGATTGCTGACACTCTGAATGGACAGGCAACATCGAGGAGTGCCGAGAGGAAAGAGCTGCTTGCCGGACGTTGTATCAATGTAGGTTGCATGTTGCACACATGTTTGCCCAGCAACCGGGACAGCTAATCTATCGAGGCATCTGGGCTGCCAACGCCTCGGAACATGACACCTTTAATTTTCAAATACACACTCGAATATTCACCATAAGCACGCTCTACATAGAAGATCTTTTGTGCTTATAAAAAGGAGTAATAATAAAATAAAAGTTCAGAGAAACCCAGGGAAAAATCTTATTGGTTTTTCTAGATGTCATGAATACTTATAATATTTATTTATAATAAAGGAGTTATGTATTACTTGAAACATAAGAATGTGCAAATAAATGTAAAAGAGTTGAAATGTTTTTGTAATTTTTAATTTAATTTGGAAAGTCACTCGATTTTCATTTGACCCTTGGCTACAGTTTTGCCTCAAGCTAGTAATAATTTAATTAAATTTTACTTCACCTTATTAGTAAATTGAATCTTTGACTTTGTATCCAACAATTTTCAATCAACAGGTTTCGTGTTTTACCAACAAGTTCATCAAAGATAAAGGCCACAATTTACAATTATTATAATGCGAGAATTGTGGCAGTCAACAAAGACAAATAAATGCATTTTCACAAGACACTTCAATTACTTTAAGTAATTTACTTAATTAGTAGCCTGACCTCAATTAAAAGTCTCCTTCAGGAAATGATTGCTCTGCAAGCTTATTGTATTTATTTTGCAATCGGCTTGATTAAGGCAGGCCTGAGTCCGAATCACATTTTATTGTGTTCCCAAACGCAAACATTCCAGCCTCGGGCCATTCATTTGGACATTTAGTCTGAGCCCGCTAAGCGACTAAGAAAAATGGCAACGCACACACACGGGGGGCATCACCATATAAATTCCCCAACTGTCAACATAAAATAAAAGCAAATTGTCAATTGCGGTGCCGGGGCTAACGCTGGCAATTTTGTAATGAAAGCAGACGCGACCACGGACCCGTGATGCTGCACAAGATGCGGGATGCAGCACGGAGCCGGACACGTGACCATGTGGCTGGCCGGCTAATGTGGTCCGCTTCTGGGCCCGCTGCCGCCATCCCCTAGAATGGTGCACTTCCATCGGCTGTCGTTGCGACTTTTATTGCTTGCGGCTGGCGGCACAAACCCGTAACGTCACTTGTGATTTCTCGTTTGTGCAGCTAAATAAGCGTTCCCGCCGCCATCGATGTCGCCGCAGTGGCGTGGCCGTGGTCCGGGCACCGCGGATTCGAGGCTGCGAGGGTCCGGCTTTCGGCACCTGTCCGGATCTAGCTCCTCCTCCGCGCGCACTCTTCACGTAATAGCATTGCGGTGCGGCAACAAATACAAATGGCCAAATGCAATCGGCGCGGATTTGTTGCTGGTGCTGTTTTACACGGATAAAGAACAGGAACTAGCTTTAGATAACAAATAAGAAAATCTAAATATACCTAAATTCACAAGAATTTTTTAAAATTTCGTCAACTTCCTGAAGTTAGCTTTCTTTCCCATTTAAGTTTCGTTGACAAATTTGCACAATTGTTTTGCTTCAACTTTGGCTCAGTGTAGGTCTGATGTCGCGTGTTTTGTTGCCGGTGTCTGTAAGTACAGGAGGCAAATCCGATTTTTCGCACAGCTGGCATGACGGGACCAGGATTGGCATTGGTCCCAGAGACCGGTGGCCGGGGCGACAGTTTATTAGAGATTCGCGAAGAGCTGCGGCCGTCCCACAGAGGATTTTCAAGTTTTTTGCCAGCAGCAGCAACATTTCCACGGCGGTCCACACGCACTCGTTTGTCGCAAAATGTCCGGTGCTGACCGCACGGACTTCTCCCTCCATTATGTATATCTGGTTGATGTTGTTGTTGGTTTTTTTGTTCGACGGTCAAGTGGGCGCGGTGCCCCGACCCTTAAAGCCCTGATTAAAGCCCCGGCTTAGCTCCGTTGTTGCTGACATATAATGCAGTTTCGCATTCCTTTGTGCCGACGAGCACTCATCACTTGCGGCAAGAAACTCCGGCAAACAGTGTCTCTTCTGTCTGCTGTAGGATCCTTGCTCCTTGGTGTTGGGATGGCATTGTGGGACCTGCACTTTACATAAACATAACATTCACGTGGAGAATTCGCATTACACATCTTGCAACTGAGCTCGGTGCTATTTTTGCCAGTGCTTGTTATGCTGCCACTACAAAACTTCTACTTCTGCCTCTTTGGCCCGTCTCCTGCCGCATCCTGCCGTCTCTTGGCTCATTTCCCCTTCATTTTTTCGTCGTTCTCTTACGTACATACGTAATATATGTATATATATATGTACGTTTGCCTTGGCAAACTTCGCAGCTTACATGCCGGCAAACAAAAAATGAAGGCGAAAAAAGCGATGACGCTGCCGCAGTTGTCGGAGTTGCTGGAGCTGCAGTTGGGGGGCCTGGGCTTAAGTATTCCCGCCGGCAACACAAAAGCTTCAAACGCACAGGGACGTCGGCTAAGGGGCTCCGGAGGAGCTGGATCCGAGGATACGATACGATGGCCGTCGACTAGGACGAGTAAATTGAAAGTTTCCAGCAGACGCTCGCTGCCAGCAGCGGCGACGCATTCTAAGGGACATGCAGTGAGGGTCCACTTTGTCATCGTTTGAATGCCTCGCCTTGTTGCTGCTGCCGCTGCTGTTGCTGTTGCTGTTATTGCAGCGCTCCTCAGTTGGCAGTTTCAGCAAGTTTTACGCAACTTTCAACGAGTCTTTCATTTTCTGATATTTCTTCCAGCCCCCACACACAAATACAAACAGAGCGAACACTCGTTGCCACACTTTATGCTGTAATTTTATTTAACTTCTTTTTTGCTTTATGTCGAGTATTTTTTCGCGTGCACAAAATGCATT
This sequence comes from Drosophila nikananu, assembly GCA_008042635.1. NCBI lineage: Eukaryota > Metazoa > Arthropoda > Insecta > Diptera > Drosophilidae > Drosophila > Drosophila nikananu. Next base: position 17,410 of record VNJV01017149.1, read on the forward strand.
ATTTTTTATGTCTCTATGTGCCCCGACCCCGCGACCCCTGGCCGGGATCCGCGTGCCTTGCCGTCGTTACTATAACTGGGCTCCATGATGTAAATAGCTGCATACCTGGCGTCTACCAAAGTCTATTCCACGACCCCGGCCCCACTCCTCCTTACGCATAGAGACAACGGCTATGACAGTGGCAACAAAAACAATGGCAGCCAGGATAACATCAGCGGCACAGAGGGACGCGTCGAGGACTCGTAAAAATTAAATGCACTTAGAGGCCATTCAGAATGTGGATAATATGGCGAGGGAAAATCGAACTTGATATGCCCTTTGGGTGTCCTTAGGCTGACCCGCACTGGCAGGAGGAAATAGTACACACTGATGCTTGTAAGGGATTAATATATTATAGTTTGAGTGCTTAAATTAAAAGAGTTAATTCTGCTGACATTACTATACATTAAACCAAAATATAAATCGATTCCCAAACAGTTTCAGAATCAATTAAAATAACATAATGAACCAAATATATTTATAGATTTCTTGGTGGAATGCAAGCATGTCCCTGTGCAAATACCCTCTCCTTTCAGAACGATTTTCCTGATTTGAACTTGTTGAGTTTGTAGATTCGGTAGAAGCTGTGTAGGAGTGCAGGGTCTTCGCAAACATTATTTCCAGCACGAATGTGTCTACCTGTGGCAGCCTGTCATATTGTGGCTGTTGGGATCTTAAATGTCCAAAGGTCCTGTCGCTCCCCCTCTGCCTGTCCTTTCTCTTGGTGGCCAGGCCAAAGCCACGAATGCTGGCTGGACCCGAGGACACGTAGCCCGGGTAAATGAACTGGCGATACTTCCCTTCTCCCAGGGTCTGTGTGTGTGGGTAATAACGGTATCTGCTGGGACAATTGCCGTCCTTTGGCGTTGCCGTTACTGTTATTGTGCGAGGACTGCAGTTGTAGTTATGACACTCGAGGCTCATTAGTTGCCGCTTTGCTGGATTGCACCTTGTTGCTGGTGGTATTGGTGCTGCGGTTGTTATTGCATCGCATGCTCGGCCACTAATTGCGTAAATTGTTTGCGTTTCGAAAATATAACGAAGTCATTTCCATTAGCACAAAGCGCCAGCCATAAATTGCCGCCAACGAAGTAGCGCTTTGAAAGCGAACCTTTGGAACTTCGCATTTCAATGGCGCGCGTAATGAAGTTCGCTGGAAGGGCTTTGTGCGGGGCATCTTACGGATACGGGGATACGTGTCTCGGTGCAGCCCGTCAAAAGCAACACGTCTTGCCAGGCGTCATTGATACCTTCCCAGCCTTCCTGTCCTGGCCCATCCTGAATGCGTCATTCTCTGTGCGGCATTCACGTTTTGCTTTATTAAATTTCCGCCGCCTCGCAGGACGATTCTGTGCAAGTATCTCACTCGCCATGTGCGTGTTTATTGCATCTTTCGTTTGGCTTTTGTTATTGTTCTTGTTGCCGTTGCGCAACTGCATATTTATGCGTTTGTTTGCCTGGCAACGTGGCAGCAGACCCATCAGCGTAACTGCAACAGCCTCAACTGAGCGGCATTGAACTGTGCACCATTTGCATTTGCATGCATTTCGCATGGCAGCCAAAAGATGGCAAGACGCAGGATGTGTTCCTGGCTGTGGTCCTGGCTCTGGAGCCAGTGCCAGTGCCACTGCCGGCGCCGACAAATGTGCGTCATTTGCATGGAAAATCGCTTTTCTGGCGGACCCGTTTTCGCCGTTTTCCCGCCGCAGAAATTCCGTATGCAATGCAACAATAGTTTTGCATATAAATGGATTTCGAGTGCGCATTTAGAGGTCCACGCTCTACCCAACCCACCTGGCTTTGTTTATGTCTTGCACCAAGGAATTGGAGGGCAGGACCTCCTCCAGCATCCAATTAGCTAGAGTCTTGTGTTACCGCTTGGTTGTGGATCCTAATTATGCACAGTCAAATGTGTGACCTCGAACTTGCCATCAATTAGTTGGGCACACGCACATGCAGATGCGTTCAACCGATCCCTCAGATTGACTGACAACTGGACGCGCTTGGGCGAAGGGGAAAAAATAGTGTCAGGCTAGAAGGCGCTATATGGCGGAAAGCCTTATTAATTTTCCCAATTAGGTATGGTTCAATTGAGCTGAAAGGGATCTCATTAAAGCCCGGGGGCCGCAACAAAGACAGCTTTTCGCCTGAGAGTGCACAAAAGAATGTGTGATTTAACTGACATGCTGTGCATCTGCTGGATGGAGTGCAAGTGCGAGTGCGATATTGTGGTTGAAACTCTGGCAACGGATACAAACGCGAGACTACGACGTGTTCACTTTACGCTTCACTTGGCCCTCGTCAGTAATAAATTTAACAGCATTAAGTTATGACAGCCAGAACATGTTTTCCCGCGGGCAGCGATACAAAGCGATTTCCAGTGTTTTTTTTACCGGTTTCCGCTTTGTTTGCGAAGCTGCAGTTTCGCTGTGATTTTTGCAGATTATCAGCGAAAACAGTGAATAATTCAAAATTATTATGCATGCGGCCGGCAACAGAAGGTATACAAACCGATAAGGATTCAGGTGACACTCGGCTAGCCGAGGAGGATACACCCTGAAATAGGTAAGTTCTGGGGACAGTTTCCCTATTTTTCTATTACAAGGCTTAGGAAGAGTTTCGTAAAGGGAAAACAATCAAGCTGCACTTACCATTCGATGATGTGGAGAAGAAAAAACTGTTGGTCAAATCGCTCCATCCGTAACGATTCCTGAAATTGAAAAGCATTCTCGGTATTAATAATGAAGCTCGGGAATATTAACTAGTATTAATATTTAAAAAAATAATGGCTAATAAGCCGAGCCGGATGCAGCGGCGTTGACAGCTCCACTGTTCTGCGTCCGTAAATAATGCCTCGAGTGACCAAATTAGCAGGTCAGGCTGAATGCCGCGACAAACAGTGGAGATGAAAGCTGTACAAGGTTCTAACAGAAATATTAAGCATGATATTAATAAAGAATATCAAATATGATATATGAAAAATGAAAGGTGATCAATAACAAACATTACTGAACAAAACTTTATAAATCAATTATATAATCTTTAAAAGCAAAGTTACATCAATATGTCACTTTTCAGGCCACTGTGTGCCTGAATTTGCTTTGATCCTGGCACAAACAATCGCCTTTATTGCCTGAAATCGAAACTGTTTACTGCTTTGAGGTTTCACCCACCTGGACTGCACGGTGGCCTCGTAGTGCTGGTCAGGATCCAGGCCGCGCACCATGTAGCTCATGCCCTGAGCGTAGTGGTGTGAAAGGGGAATGGCCGGCAGGACGACATTGCGCCAGTCGTTGTGGCCCCAGTGATGCACGTTGCCGTAGCCAGCGTAGCTGCCACCGAGACCGACTCCAAGTCCGGCCATGCTGCTGCTGCCAGTGCCGGAGCGATGCGATTGAAGTCCGGAGCCGTACATCTGCGAGGAGGACGAGGAGAGCGAGGAGGAGGGCGAGTCGATGGCGTTGCCAACGACCTCGTGTCCTTGCGGCAGCTTGCGGAAGGACAACTTGTACTCCTCGATGGGTGAGTGCGAGTCCACGGACCAGGAGATGTTGTATCTGCAACGGGGTAAGGGCGACGGGTTAGGGGGTTGGCTGTGCTGGTTATCGGCTGCCTTTGCGTGCAACAGTTGGCGTGGGATTTATTCCGGGGCGCCTCCAATCAATATGTAATTGTTAAATTCTCCATTGAGAGCTGCTGCTGCTGTTGCTGCAGTTAAGGCAAACACGCAAGCTTCAGTCACGTCAGCAACTACAAAAGCTGAAAGTGTAACTAAAGCCAACGCAGGAGCGGCAGTGCATCCACTTTGTCCATTTTCGGGACAGATATGTCGAATGTTAAGGAACATAGCCAGAAATTCGGTGCTCTGTGTCCTTTTTATGGTCGGTACGAAATTTCAAGTTCTGGGTAAATATTATTAATGGCACATTAGCAAATTATACTAGCCATTAATGTTAATCTTATAATGATTGGCATTCATATTTTTAAAAGGGTAAGTTCGTTTTGTTATTTAAGTAAAGATTCATTTCCTCTGTTTAATATTTTTAATTGAATTCAAATAAATTAATAAAATGATAAAAGTCTTTGTTTTTAATGAAAGAATAGTGTTATTCACAACCATCCTGCGCTAACTTTATTTTCTTAGATGAGCTAATTCTTACAGCTTTATAACTGTCTTGCTTTTGTAGCAGCTTTTTCCCCCGTGATTTTTAGGTCGATTTGTCCTTTTTTTGACCTGTCAGCACTGGGGAGCAGCGGAGGGAGCAGGACCGGCAGCTTCCAGAATGACAACAACATCGTAATCAATGGCAACGTGGCTGGCGACAATGGCCGGGTTAAGATACTGCGTATGAGCCAACCCGCTGCTGCATTGTTGCCGGGCTGCGATGCTGCTGCAGTCTTAACATAATACCCGCTTGCTCCTTTGTTATTGGCTCCTTGTTTGCCCAGCTGCCCCCGCCTGCCGCCTCCAGAAGCCACACCCGGAGCGAGGGGCTGCTCGCACAATGCGTCCATTCAACCGAGAAGCTAGCAGTCCTGCCACATTCTCAGCTCAAGTGTAAATGAAGTTATATGACCGGTCCCCGACTTCTGCCCGGTGCATTGTGCCATGCCATGATTAGGGAGCTCGCCAGTCACCGAGGCGGAGGAGAAGGGTGGGCTAAATGCATTTTTGGCCATTGGCCTCGCTGGCTTAAAGGTTGCCGCACTCCGCCGAGGACGCTGGGCTTTAAGCTGGAGCACCTCATTAGTCGCCGGAGCTGCTGACGGAGAAAGTTATTTATGGCCACACTCCAGTGGAGCTGCTCGAGTAAACAACTAATTAGGTGGCCCCATCCTCGTTCCAGGGATGTCGCAATTCGCCATTACAAAGGCGCAAGTTCATTGCTTTGCGATAAAGTCGGCACACAATTTGAATGCTAATCAGCACGGGGATGAAGAGGGAGTTTGGGAGCTTGGAAGCTGGGGAGCTTCAGAGCTGGGGAACTTGGGAGCCTGCGAGCCAGTCCGTAAACAGAGGTCCTTTGGCCATCTTCCTGTTTTGTCGGCACGGCTGCCGTTATTTGTTTTGCTCTCGATGTATTCGGTATGATTATTGGGCCATGCGAACTAATAACTTGAAGTCTCGGGCCTGGCCCCGGTCACAATAAAAACATAAAACGCCAATCAGAAAAGTTTTCGCATATAGCATAAAACTAACGCAGGCAATAAAAATGATTATTAACAATTGAAGAGCCGGCGACTGGCGCCAGAATAGCTTTTGGTACTTTGTGCGCTCGGGGCTGCTGCGGGCCTTTTGGTAGCTTAATTGCCGGCACCAGTTTCCGGCAGTGGCAGCGGATCAAACCAAATGAAATGGAATGAAATCAGCGCAAAAGTTGACATGGCCGTCGCTCGGTTAGTTGCTTTTTGCAGAGTTGCTTTATGCTCGCACTAACGGGGCGTATGCGCAATATGGCTCTGGCCCAAATTATAATGGCCTCGCTCTGCTCTCTAACAGCTCAGTTCGAGAACGTTTGCAGATTATTGGATTCAATTCGCGTTCAATTATTGAAAGGTGGAAATGGAAGTGGCAGTGACAGAGGCACACCCAACCCATTTCCAGACCGTGTAAATTTATCTAGCTGTCGTTCTGCCATTTCGTACGAGTGTGACGTGAGATGTGAGCTTGTTTGTCGCTTGGCTGACTGTCTCGCCCCCCCCTGCTCCATCCCGCTTTGTCTGCCCACTTGAGAGGCGAGTGTGTGTGTGCGTGTGTGTTTGATGACAGCTAATCCAATTAAAAGTTTCATACGTTACGTATAAGCAGTGCGACCCAGGGGGCTGTCCGGACGTCAGCTCGTCAGTTCGTCAGCATTTCAGTCGGTTGCCATGTCAGTCAACGGAATGAATCTAATAAAGTTGCCCAGTGCGGGGGCAGTGCATCATGGCCGTGCTAGGTCCAATATCTAATCAGCTTGTAAGGCCGGACACTTGCCACGGATTTTGCATTTTAAGTTCAATTATAGCGTGGTGAATGGCTCTTGCCCTGGTAATTAGGCGGACGAGTCTCGTTGTCTAACCAGTCACGTGTCTGCACACTTCCCCCAAAAAGGAGCGACTTCCATTCGCGTTCGTGCTGCACTTACCTGTCCTTGTACTGACTGATTGGCGGCGAATTAAAAACGGCAACGTTCGGTTTTCCGCTCAACTGGAGGGTCTTGCGTGCCTTGCCCAGCTGGTTCTCGGCCACGCAGGAGTAGTTGCCAAAGTCCTGCGGATGCACTTTGCGTATAATCAGCGTGTGCCGCGATCCCCGCGTCTCCATGATGTGTCGCTCCGTGGTATCCAGCTGCATGGTGTCTTTGAACCAAATTACCTGTAAATAATTGAAAACTTGGTCAATCGGGGCGAGCACGAGTTGCCAGCTGGCCAGAGAGTGTGCGTGATTGGGTTTGATTGGGCTAGGGTTGGATGAGATGGGGGTAAAAGTTAAGACGATTTGCGGCGAGTACTTCCACTTGGACTTCCTCAACTGGAGGAGGCTCCACTTGCGCTTCGTGCGGCTGTCACTTGAGCGCCAATTAAGCGTAATTCCTGTTGAAATTGAAAACCAGATCGACGTGCCCGCCGAAGGGTATTGATTTTCCATCAGATTTTCCCCAGCCCGCTGACTCCCCTCACATGAAATTCATCTTCGATTCCGCATTGTTTGTCTCTATTTGTTTGTTACATATTTTCTGCCAACAGTCGACAACATGTTTTGTGTGTCAAGTGCGCCGGAATCGGAATCGAAATCGAAATCGGGGTCCGTATCCACACCCGAATTCGTTGCCGAATCCGAGTCCTGTGCAAACATATCCCGCCAGAGGACCCGACGCCACGTGGTTCGTGTGCGAACTACAAGGACTGACAGCCGGGCTGTGCGTGTTTTGTAAATGAATTGGACGCGAGTCGCTGCAGCGCCGGCCTGTCGCCGCCCTGACAGTTCGCAGACAGGATACGCCGGGACACGCCGGGATACGCCGGGATACGCTGGGATACGGGCCGCAGTCGCCAGATAAGCAAGGACAGAACGCACGAATTAACAGCGGTTAGGGGCCGAGGGGACGTGGCGGCAGCAGGTGCTCTACGCCATGGCGCACATACCAAAATCCAATCTCCAGTCCCCACAAAGGCGCAGAGATATTAAAACAAATAGATGAAAGAATTACAGGGCCAGGCGGGGGCTGGGGTGTGGGTTATTCTATACAAAGCCCGGCTATCTATGGCGTTTCTATTTCTATTTTCAAGTCTAGTATTTATTTGCTGCTCCCCGGGTGAGATTAGTTAGCGCCGGCGGCGGTGTTTTGGCCGCACATTCCATTAAAATGGCTGTCAGCAGTGCATATGTGTTGTCATATTTTCCACTCACAAACACAAACACGCTTAGACACATCCGCCCATTGGCCGTGCCCGTGTCCGTACGTGTGCAGTTACAGTTATGCCGTCCTGCCACAAATGTTCCTTTTTTCGGTGCCGTTCCCCTGCCGTTGTTTGTCCGAACTGTTGATGTTTGCGTTTTTCATGGCGTTTGCTCCCCCCAACTGCCGCTGATTCGATGCTCTTCCCCTAATTTAAGCTATAGTCTGGCCTCTGGATCAGCAGAAGCTATCATCATCTTTTTGGCGCCAGTGCCGCCACTGCCAACTCAACCGTGCGTAACGAGGCGTAAGTGTTGACGTGGCAGAAAAATGGTCAGAAATGATTTTATTTAATATTTTCGCCCGTCGGCAGAAGATGGCTAAGCGAATTAATTGCTCCCAGGCCATGTTGTTATTAGCGATGCTTGCATCCTCCATCCAGGACTTGGGGCGATTGATTGGCCGCCGGTCTGTGTGCACTTCATTAATAGATCCACGCAAATGTTGCGCCAATCAATCTTTTGCACTTGCGCTTAATTTTCAAATGCTTTCTTTTCGCGCGGGCACGTGAGCAAGAGAAACAGGATACGAATCGAAGCGGAGCGAGGAGCAGCAGGAACCAGAACAAGAACAAGAACAAGAAACTTGGCAAACTTTGAGGCTCCCGGAGCAAAACAAGGCACAATGAGATGGAGGAGCGGCGAAAAATTAGCATTGATGAGCAGCAAAGCGAGAAATACCAATCAACACTAATCAGCCAAAAGGAAGAAAAGAGTATGCGTGCCACAGCCAGCTCTGGCCTCGCCTGCCCTTCTCCTAGCTCCTGCCAGCTCCCCAGTTCCCCCGTCCCTTTCGTCCTGCCTGGCAATCTATTATGCAATACCTTCGCTCGGTGCCACAGCGGAAATTGCCAGGGGAAGAGTGTTGTTAGATGGGTGTTTGTGCGGCAGCTGCGAGTGAAAACGCGCCAAAGAAAAAGGGAAACAACAAATAATTGCAAGAGGCATGTGGGAATTACGCATACGCAGCGTTGGCACGCCAGCACGAACTCACACGAGAGTTGCGTTGCGTGTGGCACCGGAGTTGCCGAGCTGCCAGAATGGTGGCATTGGTGGCGCGCTGGTGTCGCCGTTAATGGCCACAGTTTGACTTAAGTTGTTGCCTACACCAATTGGCCGGGACTCTGGCCAGCTGCTCCCCAAAGTTGCTGCCCAGGGAAATGCTAATAGATATTAGATAATGACAATAAATAACTTGGCCGTAATTAATTACGGCAGTTTAACAGCAGTTTAGAGTGGCAGCGTTATTAAGTCAATACTCTGGCAATCACTTCAAACTTTCCAGACTCTTGTGAAGGACCCTCAGGCCTATCCGCAGATTATGAGTTTGGAATTAGATTTTATTGGTTAAGGCAAGGCAAACTAAATAGAACCCATGTCGCTGAGTAACATAACAAAGAACTTTGTTTAAATAATAATAGATTCAGCTTGAAGTTTCTGAGGATAGTAGTACTGCTAGTGAGAATATAGCTTAAATAATGGATTTATGGAAGGAATTCCCTAATCTTTGCTAAGACATAAGCCTGCCCTGATTGAAAATGTGTTGGTAATTTGTGTTCTGCTGCTTTTCCAGCTCTGATTGGGAGTCCAACCCACCCTAATCCCTGGGGCGGCTCCCGATAAATACCCACTTTAAATGTATGCGATATATCTAGCAGTTTCCGTTTCGTTGCCGGCAAGCAATTTCCATCCCGACGAATCCTGTAATTATGTCGCAATTTTGCGCCATCTAAACATCTCATTTCGGATCGGGCCAATAGGCCAACTTGCAGTCCCTCGCCCCACACAAAAACTCATTACGTGCGCTGTGTGTGTAAATGTGAAGAAAATTACCAATTTGGAAATTAATTTGCAAAATAATTAAAAGCCATAGTAGCGGCATGGCTGCAATCACTGGGCGAGCTGACGAGCGATGAAAGCTCATCATCGGCCCGGTTCAAGGGTCCTTGTTGTTAGGCGAGGGATAGGAGGAGGCTATGGCATTTACTGGGCCAGTGTGTGGGTGGTGAAGGTGGGTGTGCGACGGGAGTGCGATGGGTGGGCGTATTAGGGAACAGTTGCTGTCCAGGCGGACGCCCATTAATGCTGTTAGCTGCTGACGTTGATGGCTCTGTCAAATGCTGCTGCATGTTTAATGCGTCCGACATCGATGACGGCGACAACATCGTTGACAATGCCGCCACCGCCACCGCCGCCGCCGCCCGATGACGTTGATAATGATGTTGTCTCATTGCCGTCGCTCATGTTAATGACAATTGCTCTAATGACTTTGTTGCTGTCCCTTCGACCCGGCGTCCCGTCCCGGTGTACTCTGGGCCTGTTATCCCTGTGTGTCCGTGCGGGGGAGTAGGGAGAATGTTCAAAATGGGGCAAATGGGCGCAGCTTAGTGCTTGTTTATGATATTCATTATGCATCAAACCGACAATATCAATGGATTATGAATATGCCAGACTTGGGCCTGTGGTGCAATGCGTAATTAATATGTAAATATGCACATAAGTGCTATGTCTGCGAGTGTGTGTGTTTAGAGGGGCTTTCATCGCGCTCTCTCAATAATTAATATGCAGTCCCCGTGGTCCCTGATTTGTGGTTTTTCCGCATCAAAATGCCTCCGGTTGGTCGACAAGACATTATTAAAAAAAATAGTTTGTCGCAGGACAATGGCCATTACAGAACCGCATTTCAACAGCCCATCTGGACTCATTAGTACATTGACGGTCTGGATATCGATGGCACCTTTGTTCCGCTAATGACACAGAAAAATTCCAGAGATACTAGATACTACATAGGTGGCATCTGCCCCGCAAGCCTTACATGTGCATGAATTCTCTAATTAAAATTTGAGGCGGAAAAACTCTCCATCCAAAAAACGCATTAAATCTGAAAGTCCTGCGTTTGTTACCACTCGAAAACTTATGTGTGCGGACCCGAGTACTTTGAGGCTCGTTGGAAAACCAGTCAAAAACGAAAGGGAAGCGTTAAATTGTGTACACTTAGCTACAGGGATACAAATAAAATTGAAACAAAAAATTAAATGAATGAAGGGAAAATGACGAACTGCAGCCGGCAACTCAGAGAGGAAAGCAAATGTAAAAATTGCATGCGGAAATGCCATTCCCAAAGACTACTAAGTGCCACGCCCACCACCCACCGTCCACCGCCTCCGCCAAGCAGCGATGGAGCTGGCGATGGCTATGGCAATGGCATGCACAATGCAAAGCAGGAGGCGTTGACGTTAATGCCGCGATGGCCAAGAGGGGATGGGGATGGGATGGCCGGGACAGAGAAGGGCTCGCAAGGGGAGCAGGGCAACGACTATAATGAAATGTGTCGGACAGAGCAAATAAAAAGCTGCAGCTAGCTGCAAATAAATAGTTACGCCGTTCGCTGGAAAGCAGTCAACTCTTTGCGGCCACAAAACGAGGGCCAGCACAACACACAAAAAATGTTAAAAATTAAATAGCATAAAAACTTAATGCCCTGTCGGAATTCGGGGAACCGGGGCAGGGGCAGGGGCCACAGCCAGGGCAGTCACTGACTTATCACGAAGCTGGCCCAAAATGAAACGAAACAAAGTGAACTGAAACGGGAGCTGTATAATTTTAAGCATTGACATTTGCGGTTGCAAGTCATTATTTGGGTTTCCTCTGAGCACGTTAGGGTGGATCTGTAAGGACTTTTCAGATGGCACTTCAAAGGGAAGGACATTGAATTGGTTTATTGTATGAGGTCTAGAAAATTTACTAATATAAAATTGGCTTGCTAAAAATTTAGCAAATGTTTGCCAAGACAGAATAATCCTTTAGATATATGTAATTATTAAAAAATATCTATTAAGAGCAACTGTTTCTTAAGGGATAATTTAGGCACAAGGCCTTTAAGTAATTACTAGCTGACCAGATTTTGGATTTAAGTGGGTTATGTGTAATAAATTAAAACCAGCTGAGAGCAGTCTTGTGATTTTAATTTAATTTCACACGGGACCACCCTAGTCCCATTTTTTGCTCCCCTCTTCTCGCCTGTGTGTGCGCCATGTCATTTTGGGTTTTCCTTTCAGTTCTTTGGCATTTCTCTTGCGTTTTTTCTCGGTAGCTCGCCGCTTCTCACTTCCGCTTTGGCAACTTCCGCAATTTTACTTTGAATTATAGCAGAGCGTATTAATTTAAATGTCGACAAAAGGCGCATAGCACAAAAATAAACACCAGCGGAGAAGGAGAGCGGGTCGGCTAAATGTGAAGTCGAAATTACTACACAAAAAGTCGTATTTGAAACTGCAATGCCAGCGGGACAAAGAGGACATGCTGCGGTCTTCATGCTGTCTTCCTCCTTTGGTATGACTATTGTGAGCGATGTTTGATTAAAATTATGCCCGGCGCCTTAGCTCTTATCCCTCATCTGCACTTTGTAGTGCACTTCAATTTGCCTTTGTAGACTTTTAATTAATGCGTTGTGTCAGCCATCAAACAATGGAGTCCGGAGTCGGAGTCGGAGCCGGGGAGTTGGTCAGGAGAGCCGGCTAAATCTATCGCAGGGATATATCTATGGTCATCTATTTGTGTATCTGGTGGGGCTGCCGCTGTGAGGCGTCGTGTGTTTCCGAATGAGCAAGCGCGATAATGAAAATTTATGTACGAAATTTAATTAAAACATACCTCGGGCTGTGTTTCGCCATGGACGATGCAGACCAGCGTGGCCTCGTGCCCTTCGCCGGAGAAGACCACGGGACGCTCCACAGAGATTTCCGGCGAAACTGTTCGGGGGAAAGAACGTTAAGAAATTAGTTAATAACATGAACGCTGTCCCGGCGAACGCGAAAAAATCAATGGCCAAATGGCCCCGCCAGCCATCGGGCCAGAAAGAGTAAATAGCGATGGGAGCCGTGTAATTAGCACATGTAATGTGCAGATTCCCCTTCAAAATTACATATAAATTCTTAATAAATGTCAGAAAGACCGCCGGTACCCGCAAGGCATTTCAATAATTGCCAGTCAGCCAATAAATGTCGGTAAGTGTGTAAATGTAATAAAAGCACTTCCCCCTTGCGGGTGGAGAATGTGGCCATGGCCAGGGCTCCATCATCATCTACTCGACTGCAAGCGAGAGCGTTAAAAGTCAATACCCGTTCGAAATCGAAATCAGATTTGACATAAATTGAACTGACAGTCCAACTCCCTGGCACAGTGGAGCTCGGAAAAAATTAATTCGTTTCGCTTACATTGTATAGAGTACACTTCAAAAATATATGTATTTTCAAGGATACCAAAAAAAAAGAAACGATGCAAATATCAACAATCAATTCTTGCTAAATTGTAAAATAATTTGAAGGAATGTCGTATCGAAAAATATTGATATTATGAGAGTTTTTTTTAGTGGGAAGTCAAATTTAAATTCTTCTCTTGATGTGTTATTTAACAATTATATGCATATGTTTCAGAGCACTCTGCTGTGCACCTCCTTATATTCATATAATTTTGCAAATATTACTCCCCCACTATTTCTCGAGTGTAACGCGGTGGGAGCAAGTGGCATACTTACACAGGACATGGAGCACGACCTGGCTGGAAGCCGGCTGGCCGACGCGGTTGTTGGCCGTGCATATGTAGACGCCGCCCTTATGCCGGTCCACATTCTCGATGGAGAGGACGTGCGAGTGGAGCTTCTCCTCGCCTGGAACGGACCAAATGAAAAATGCAACTCAATAAAAAGAGCAAAGTCCAAGAGTGGGAGTGGGAGTCAAGGATTCCGGGAGGCCAGAAGCCGGGGCCCAAGGAATGACAGGGCCAATTACGGGGAATCAACGTACGGCCACAGTGACAGTGATGTCCGGCTGGACACCGCGAGGTCACCGGACAGCCGCAACCGCCAAACAACGCAACGCAAGCCCCACACTCAGCGTGTGGCATTATATTTAATAACAAAAGGAGCAGCAAGGACGGGAGCGAGGCGAGGCATATAATTTCTTTGACTTTCCATTTTTATGGAAATTGTTTAAAGTTTCTTTTAGGACTGTATTCATTTACTTCTGCCTTGCCCGTCCTTTGTTGCTCTTTACGATTTTAATTTGCGTGGCCGCTGGTTGCTTGGTCCTTGGTCTCTCGGTCGCTCGGTTGTTTGGCTTTTTGTGCGGCTGCTGGGCGGCATCCTTTTGTCGGACTGCTGGCTCTCGGGTCCTGGCACTTATGCACAATCTTACCATTGGGCAAAATATTATTTTTGCGGCTCCAAGTCACATTCGGCATTGGATTACCCGTGGCCGAGCACTCGATGCGCACCGACGAGCCCTTCTTGACTTGCAAATGTCCGCCGGTGCTAATGTGATGAATCCTCGGTGGCACTGTCGGGCAAATAAACGGAGAAGAGAGAGAGAAAAACACATTAGAAATGGCAAAAACAAACTGGGCCGGTCCCAGTGTCCCCGCCGTCCACGAAATGTATGCAAAGTTGGGCCGGCGAGGACATCACACAATTTGAATAAATAAATGCGCCCCGAATGCAAATTGAATGGGAGAAAACGGCGTTTACGCGTCTCCAGCTTGGACTTGGACCCCGACCCCGACCCCGATCCCGACCCTGATCTCGACCTCAGTCCTCATTCCCCCGCTCTGGGCCCGCTGGGGCATAGTTTGATTTAATTCGGGACCGGCGTTTATTTATACTTGCGGCGGCATTATTTTACAGCTGTTAAAAATTATGTCCGCTGTGCGGCGGCTAAATCAAGGACAATGGCAGCTGCCGCTCCAGTCAATGGCTTCATTCCATTTTATGGACATTTCTTATGCATTATTATATTATTTCTGTTTTGTTTTTCTTTTTTATTTGAGAATGGCAGCCATTGGCATTCGTCGGCCTCTGTTTTTGCGGCCGTTGTTTGCCTTCGAAGTTTGTGATTTTGTGCTAAGTTTATTTTTTGTCTGGGCCATTTTCCACTCTCCTTTTGTTTGGTTTAAGCTCTCGGGGAATTCGTTAGTAAATTGAGGCCATGTGCTGATATTTTTCTTTCCCCCAGAAACAGCCACATTTTAGTGGCAGTATCAACAGCTCCATAAACCAAAAGGCGCACGGAGACACTTTCGTCCGAGATATAAGAAGGAGTTGGAGCCGGGCTGCATCTCTGATTAGGTCGCAATCAAATTATCACAGACCCAGCCAAGCGAGTGGCCCCACAAACATGTGTTATTGATGCAATTCTTTCAAAGCACATGCGATTTGCAATATATCAAATAATATATTCGATTGCTCTGGCCAAAACAAATAAGCCCTGCCAGGACGGCTGCTCAGCTCGGATCTCTCGCCCTCCCAAGGATATTTGCATTCGAAAGAAAATTACAATTGATCACTGAAGGAGGAAGGGAGCACAAACAGCTCACAGCTCGTAGGTCTTGCGAGCACTGAGAGAAAATCGGACCGTTCTTTAAGTTAATCTTATTTATGGTATTCGAATTTTTCTACATAAATAATACATGTTTCCCAATAGTCCCTTTTATTTTCTCTCCGTGCAGTGGCTCCAGCGTGGAGTGCTCTGTCCTCCTGCAGCCACAAAATATGCATTAGAGTGTAATAAATCATGAGCCCGGCAAAAGGCGCAGCGAAAGGACTCGGCAAGGACTCGCCAATGAAGTTGCAGGCGAGGCAGGCAGGCTGCTGAGGTCGTGAGTGTGTGTGCACGCTTGGAATATTCCCAATATTCTCACGCTTTGTGTACTCGCATATTGAATTCGATAAATATGTCTCCATTGCGGGAGACTTGTGGGCCGCGGGGGCCAAAGCTCTTTTAATACTCAATACCCGGCACTGAAATTGATTTCGACTGTGCGGCTTGTAATACGTGGATTGCGGCGTGTAATGTCATGCAGATGACGACTACTTAATGGGTCTCAATCTTCCACACTGACGATGTGCCTCGCTGGCTCAATGGCTTGCGGGCAGCTGGCAAAAATTTTAATAAGCAGCTCTTTCAAAGCATTTGCCGCAGTGGCCGCAGTATCTGGATCAAGAGCAGCAGCCGGAGCCGGAGCGGCGGTTGCGGCCAGTTTTGACAGAGTTTGTTTCATATTGATTCCGGGGCATCCACGGCTGGTTGCTGGTGGTGCGGTGGTGCCTCAACTTCTGGCCCTGGTTTTGCGGCGCGCAAAGTTGCACACTCAAACTCTCAGTCAAATCTGCTCCAAGCCCACTGAGCCACCCACACATGCTGCTCTGCGAGCTGGCTTAAAGTTTAAGTGCGAGGGAATGTGGGTGGCAGAGGGAAACTTCGGGCATGTCTGGTAAGTAATTTAAATCCATATTCTGGTGCAGCCGATAAAGTTAGTGCCAAAACTTAAGCGGCTGCCGAGAGCTGAGCATTTAATTGTGGACTCACTTCTGGCCAAGTGTCGTCCTGGTAATTTGTCTCGGCTTTCCCCAAGAAACTCCGGCTCCTTGGCTCCGTGTGTGTGTGTTCAGCATTTGTTTATCGTCCTTGTGGCATATAATTATGACACACCTCGGCTCACCCAGCCCCTTGCTGCTGCCCAGCATCCTTTGTTATTGTACAAACATTGTTGTTCCGCCCATTGTGCTGGCCATAATTAAATGCCGCCCTTCGCCACACACCTGTCTCGGCATTCGTCTCCGCCTGATGGGCCCTCTTCCGCTGCACTCCCTTACCGTCCAGTTGTTTTGGCATATTGTGCATATAAATCATGGCCATCAGGTTCAGTCTCTATGACCAACCGCACACCGTCGGTGCAATAATTATGGTTTCCGGTTCGATGAAGCCATTGTTATCGATACTTTAAGTAGAGCCCTCGCTTTGGACCCTTTGCGGTCGGAAGGACCTGTAATTACGCCGCTAATTGCGTGCGCCATGCACAAAGATTTGAGCTAGGGGCACAATCCGATTTCCAAACGAAGCGCATTAAAGTCACGCGCGAAAAATGAATTTAAAAATTTCTTCGATGGCCGTGATAAAAATGTGCAAATTGCCGCAACGCCCGACCGCACAACATAATGTTTTGCGGTTGGATTTGGGCGGGGATTCCCACCCGCTCCCACTGTCAGCCTCACCCCGAAACCAACACCGAAACCAACACCGCCAGTGACACTATAACCCACATCGAAACCAAACCGAGTGGCAACAGCCTGCCACCGGCTAATGGATGGATTGTGGATGGGCATGTCGAAGCCTAATTGGTTTTATTAAACGTCATATGAATAATGCCCGCTGCAGCTGCATTCCGCGGGGTTAAATGGACGAAAATGCTTTCAAGTCCTTGACACAGATTCCGGTCCTTTGGCGGCGTCCCCTAGTTTGCGCTCGGCCAACAGAGATATCAACCTTGGCGGCCTCATCAAATATTAAAGCCCAGCTGGTTAGACCTCAGCTAGGTGAGTGGCAGATGTCCCGGGACACTGCTGCCTGTCCGCCGTGCGCTGTTTGGCTGTTTCTCCAATTGCTGGGGGAGCAAAGGCAGAGGGCACCGGGAGCAGATATTAATGCCCGGGCCATATTAAAAGATTTGTCAACGGGCAAACTTTGGGCCATTGTTTTGCCCTTGCCCACGGGCAGATCCGCAGCAGTTCGGGGCCGCGGAGGCTGCTCCATTTTTTGGCCATCGCCGGGCTAATGTCTTTGTAAGTGCTGCGCCGGCCAAGTGCAAAACTTTGGCAGTGGCGCACATTATTTTTTCATCTTTAGTGTGAGCCAAACTGAAAGTAATTTACGCTCGTAAAAACTGCCAAGCCGAGATGCCAGAGAGCGGCAAACTTTATGAAATTTATATACGGAATACGTTGGGTGCGGGCCGGGTTTGGTTTGGGTTTGGATTTCTGATTTTTCGGGGAACGGGGACCGGGGCCAGGGGGCTGCCGGGTCTGCTGTCCGACCGTGTCTGCTGCTGAGCCTATAAAAACTTCGACAGCGCATTATTTTCCCTGTTCTCTCCTTTGACAATAATGGGGATTGGGGGCAACAACAAGGGGAGCAACAAAAACTGGGCGAGAAATTTACGTGCGCTGCGAAGTTCAATAAACGAAATATTTCTGGCCATGATCATTATTTGGCAAACGGAGCGCATAATAAACACATAAAATAAACAAAACTTTTCAATAATCGACTTTTTTCCCGCTCGCTCTCCCTCGGTGCTTCTTTGTCGTCATCGTGCTTGTTTCCCCGCACCCAAGGAGTTTTCCGTTTAATGTTTGCCTGCGGCGACGCCCAAAAAAAGAGGGGAGCTGGAAAACGGAGCAGGCAGGACCACAAGCCGGGACCAGGACCGGGACCGGGACCGGGGTCTGGGCCAGGGCCAGGACCAAGTTTCAATGACAAATGAAAAAAGTTGTGGCTGCTAAAATAAATACGCATTTTTTATAGGCCGGCCTCTGCTTTGAAATAATGCTCCAGCGAAAATCCATACATCTGTGTTTAAAGCGCCTTAAATTCGGCAATAAAACTATTTTTCAATCGCGCTCAGATAGAGCCAGGGGGGAGAAGGGGACGAGGCACTTCGGAGATTTGGGGAATTGTATCGCAATTTGCATGCACCGCACACACACGCGCATCGTCGGGACTCGTGGAACAGTTAGGGGCAAGTGAGCCTGGCCAAAAGGCGTGGCTCAAACGCAGACAGGCGTATGCAAATAAAGGGCCACATTGTAATTGGGGGGAAATATATGTAAATTATTCATCATTGCTGATTAGAAGCCCGGCCGAAGAAAGGGAGCTGGGAAAAGAAACAAAGCTCAAGCCCGGCCGGAGTAGTGAGCTTGTTAGGCGACCTCTCCGGGTGTACGGCCGTCTCCGTCTCCGGGTCTCCCTGTTCGTTTCCGGAAATAGTCGAACACAGCTAAAGCGGAGCCAAAGGAGCAGCAATTTGCATCCGCTCCAGCCGGCTTCTCCGGGGGATAGGGATGCAGGCAGCCGGGCCCGAGGATTCCGGGGGATGAGCTGCGATTCCGGGCAAATGGCAGATTAGTTTTGATTTTTTCGCCGCTTCAAAAATTCCACTCTCTATTGAATCTTTGGCCGTAAAGCGGCCAAATTGCAGGCAAACCTACTTTGCATATTTGAGTGGCCGGACGCATAAAGCACTAAGCACTAGGCACTCAGGACGTAAGGATATGTTAATTTGACCAACACACAACACAGCCTTTCAGCCGGAGGAGAGGTGCCTGTGCCCGTGGCCGTGCCTTTATGATGAGGCCTAACAATGGGGCCCAAGTGATTTGAGCCATCCGCATAAATTTCGCCCATAAAAATCCCATGGAACGTCAATCCGGCAGATTGGAACTTTGCATAACAATGCAGAAGTGCCGAAAAGTCGTTCACAAATTTGTGTGAGTAGTCTATATATATTGTATATCCCGGGTCGTTATAGTACTTACCTAGTATCTCGACCGTGTGGGTGATTTCGCGCGGATCCATGGTGGCAATCTGGCAGATGTAGTCGCCGGCATCCGTGGGCAGGGCGTCGCGGATCTGCAGGTTGAATCCGTTGACCAGGCGGACGCGAGGATCGGGCGTAACCTTCACGGAGCCGGCGGTCAGTATGGCAATGCCGCGCTTCCAGGCCACAACGTACGTGTCTGCAAGTGGAATCGAATGTCGAAATCAGTGCGGAATCATAATTGATAATTTGCGCTCGAGAGTTATTAAACCGAATGTCGCTTTCAAGTGGCCGCGTTGCATTGGCAGCGCAAATTGAAAAGTCAGAATTCAAATGACTCAATTACGGGCCGCTTCAAAGGATCTAAAAAGGCTAGGAATTCAATTTGCCATGGACCCGCACACACACACACACACACGAGCAGCCAAAGGCAGATCCACATCCAGATCCAGAGCGGAATATAAACCGCAGACAGGCGGCGGGAACAACGCTGGATGAGAGTCAGACAGGCACTCAGTAACACCCACTTGATATCCGCTAATGTGCGGCATTTGCAATCATATGCCAGAATGAGAGGCAGTCAGGGACACACACCAGGATGCTTTCAGCAGGAGCAGGAACGGTACCCGCAGGCTGCCTAGCGGAAGGATGCCAGCCAGCCAGACACATGTGAACACATCTAAGCTAGGGTGGACCATGGGTACTCACTGGGTTCCTTTCGGAAGTTTGCTCTTCCACAGGCCCTTCAATACTGCCAAACTGTGAGTTTATATTCCCATTGAGCCTCGCATTTATATTATTTTTTCTATGCAGATAATATGTCTTAGGGTCCAGCCTAATGTCTACTCCGGCACTCATTCACGTACGGCAGCAGCCCATTGGCAATGGCGTATTCATCGAACTCATTAATTGTGATTCCTTTTTCAATTTATGTGAGTTCCTCGATGTAAATTTCCGCGCGCGTGCATAGCACGAAACAAGGAGGGGCGGAAGTGGAGCCCAGTGGTGGCAGTGGGGGCAGTGGCAGAGGCAGTAGAAGTGGAAGTAGGGAAAATGTGTATTGAAGCTACCGGATTTGCTACTAATGATGTATGACTTCCGTGTTTCGGCGCCAACGAGTGGCGTTCATTAAAAATTAAAACAATTTGGCCCACCATCGATGACTAAGTGTGCTCTTCTGCTGCCGAAAAATCAAGAGTACCGGAAAATTATGCACAGCTGCGCTAAGATAAATAGCATCGATTACTCAGCTTTGTTTAATTATCAAGTCAAATTTGTATGAAAATTTACCTCTGCTTTAAAGTGTATTACTTGATTTAATCAAGTGTAAAGCACTATGTTTTTATTAGGCAGTTCCTACAATTCCCTTATTTATTTTACTAGTTTGTTAATTTTTTCTTAGACAAATTAAAAATATATCAAATGAAAACCAGCACTTTTAACGCCATTACCTTGGCCCCAGCTGTTCGCAGGCGACTCGTTCTTTCTCAAATTGATTTTACCCCGTACGCAAACACACCAGGACATGCACCGAGCACCAGTTCCAGTTCCAGAACCACGACCAGGACGGGTGCGAGTGCGAGTGCAGCTGGAGCTCAGCCCTAGTTGGCTGGGCCGTAATAAAATGCTTATGAAGTCATTTACATGCGCATTCAAAAAGCGTATTTATTTGCAATGAGTTCAACAACATCAACAAGCCATGGTACGAGCTCCGCTGGTGGCGGCGGCGGCGAAGGCTGCCAGGCTGCCAGGCTGTAAGGCTGAGAACATGAGGAGGCAGGCTATGCAGGCGCAGTGCACTGCAAAAACAAATAAATAAACGAGCACCACCTGCTGTCGTTAGCGTGCCCTAAAAGGAGGAGCTGCTGGCGGTGGTGGAGTAGGTGGCGGATTTTCCGGGGGAGCGGTAGGAGGAATTGTGGTCGCTGGGCCTCTGGTGGATGGGTATCCCGGCCGCAGGGAGACTCGGCAGAGAACGGAAAATATAATTCTTTGGGGTGGCAAGGTGCGACGGCATTGAGTTGTGGCCTCGAAGTCCCACTCCTCGCATGCAGGCAGCTTAGGAATTAGGGGAGAGCGGAGTGCTAGTGTTGCCACATACGTACTTTACGTGCTGGCGATGTGCAGTCATATCATATTAGCCGCCTGATTGAGTTATGAATGAAGCAACGCCAGTCGGAGCTGCTGGTGCTATGCAAATTGGGAAGAAGGCTGCAAAATTGCACAAGTCGAACAGCACTGTTCCCTTTGATGGTTGTCAGTTATTTGGTTTCGCTGAGCGATTTGAAGAGCACACAATTGGTTAATTTCAACGAGTTCCGACTAATTGGCAGGCTTGTGTTTCGGGCCTGTCAGTGGGCTTTGAATTTACATTTACAGAAAAATCATCTTTATGGATGGTAGAGAAGCTACAGTACTGCAATCCACACCAGTAGGAATAGGGGAAGTAGAGTAAAAAGAATGCAATTTAATTCTCATCTACATGTGCAAGGTTTTCTGTTCGAAATTTCCCTAAAAGCGTGTTTAGAATCCAACGAGAGCCTTAAATTCCCTGCGGAGTATGAAAATAATTTGTCTGCAGACGCCATTCAGCAGCCTCTTGCTCTGGAAAAGCCAAGATTGAGCAGGACTCGGGACCGGGAATCGGTACTCCGGGACTGAGGACTCTGGACTCAGACAGCGGACTCTGGACTCTTGTCCGATGCACGGACACACATAAATAAGGAGCCTTGTTCATGTGTGTGCCACTGCCGGCTGCAACTAAATAAATTGTTACAATCTAACGAAAACAAGCAAAACACGAAACGCCTCAATTTCCGGTTTAAGTGTTCTAAACTAAATAGAAAAGCGCACATTCACACACACAGCGCTGTGTTGCCTGGCTAAGGAGCTGGGGGCGGGAGTCGGGAAGGGGCGGGGCCGGCTAGGCATTACGACAACAATACATGCAAACAATTGCGCCGTTAAGCGAGCGGCAAGCGGAAAAGCGGAGAGTGGAGAGTGGGGAAGGGATGAGGATGAGAACGAACGAGTGGCTGGCATGGGGCGGAAACTCGGTAAAAGCATTTCGGTTTCTGTATGTCGGGCTCATCCTCACTGGGCTCACATAAACACGGCCTCCTGGACAAATGGCCGACCGCACGTCCTGCTGCAGAGAGCCGCCGCTTCATTGTTTACAGCCGAAAGCCAACTTTTAGTTTTCTACACTTCACCCAGTGACAGAGATACCTACATATATTCACACATGCAACCATACCACCAGGCACACACAGACGCACGCTAACAAACACATAGAAACCAATTCAAATATGGCCAATGCTCGCATTGTTGCAACAGCGCCTTTGTGTGTTTGCTCTGGGCATACTGTGCGTATGCGCAATATGCCAGCCATCGCCAGGCCCCCGCCTTGAGCTGAATTTTCTCGCAGTGTGGCAGCCTGGCAGCCTGGCAGGCAGCAGGCGACGGACCAAAGGCCGACCAACGGACATGTTGTTTGTCTGAGCGCAATTTATTGCATGTCGGAAAGGCCAATATTATAAGATGATGACCCCCGAAGATAAACGATGTTGCGGCTAAGCCGCCGCAGGCAAACTACACTGGCAAGGGGCACGGGACATGGTACACGGGGATCGGGGTTTGGGGTCCGACTTATCTGCAACTTCTTGCTAAACTTTGCCAGTGTTTGCCCGAGTGTGTTAAGTGTGCGTGTGTGTACGTAAAAAGCGAAATTAGAACTGTAAATGGCATTAATATTGAAACTTTGTTGCCTACGCTGTACCGCCGTACTCCATCCGCAGTCCGTGAGAGGTGCGGGGTCCGGAGTGCTCAGCCCGGAGTCAAGTGGTCCGTTCTGCTGTTTGCACAACTTCAACTTTTGCGGTACGATTCCATTTCCGCTCGCTCGCCGGGCAGCAGAACCACTGCCAGTGCCAGCGCCAGTAATGGTCATAGTTTCGAGCGCCGGCGCTCCATCAAAGCGTAATGAGCGTTTGTATGGCCGCAATGACGGGGTTTTTGTGTTTTGAATTTTATTGCATTCGAGTTTACAGTCACAGTCCGTTACGGCCAGTTGCCAGTTGTTAAATGTTTTTGCTCTGACTGCTGACTGTGTTTGCCTTGCTCGTTGTAGCTCTTGCCGCTGCGGCTGTTGATGTTGCTGTTGCTGTTGCTGTTGCTTTTGTTGCCGGGAAACCGCAATGAAAAATTCACACGACACACTGGCCAGGCGGCGGCATAGAGGGCTTTGCATGCAGACAAGTTGAGCAGTGGATAAAATGGCCAGAGCAATTAATTAGCCGATTTGAAAAAGCTTTACAATTGCAACAGTGTATAACGAGCTCTGGCTGCCATTCCGGCCCATTTTTAAATGAAAATATTATGAAGGGAAATTAAATCGGTTTTAGCAAGGATTAAGTAAGCTGGCCAGCGCTCGGCCACATGTTTGGGAAAGTTTTAAGAATGGCCAAGTTTACAAGCATAAATTATATAATAATATTTACTCGTTTCAAAAGGCACAGCCTGGGGATTAACATGCAAATTGGCCTAAGCAAACGTCCGAGGCCTAAACTGAACCAAAAGAACACTCTGTCACCTGTCTTTGTTTGTTTTCTTTGCCAGGACACCGGCTCATCCTTTGACTGGACAGGTGGGGTTTGGGGATTTTGAACACAAACCTGAGAAACTGAGAAACTGGTATTATAATTACGCTTTGACAGTATCAAAGAAATATTTGGTTTTTTACTCTCGCAAATTGTTAAAGCCGGGTTCAAGTATTTCCACTCCAGAAGGTTCCTTTTAGCCAACTGCGAATACTCTCTGCTCCTGTGCTGCCATGGGAAGAAGCAGGAGTGAAAACAAACAGACAAACAGGCAACAGAGAGCAGACAATGGAATAAACAGACTTTGCGTGCCAGACATTGAAGAGCAAATAAAAATTCAAATGAAATGATAATGATGAGATGTTTCACTCGCATCCAGACACGACTATCGCACCCGTTCCTGCCTCCCGATTCCCCGATTCCCCGGAGCACTCGAGCTGAAAGATTACTCTTTCGGGGCGCAAAGCTGCGTAATAAGTGTTTAAAGGCATTTTCATATAATATGGAAATGCTCACACACGCACTCCGCTCGCCGCCTTTGTGTGATTTCCTTTATTTTTCCGTTCGAATTTTACGAGTTTGCATCCATAAAACGGAATGAAAATGCGCATAAATTGTACAAAGTGCCGTTGCAGAGTTTCACTGCAAAAACTCGTCGTTTTAGTGGGGTTTTAAAAATTCTATCAATTATTTTTTACACTTTATGTGCGCGGCCATAAAAAGGGATGCGTTCCGGCTCACCTGCGCCCGCAAATCGCTGGATTCTGAATGGTTCCTAATCATATTTCACTCGGCGGCGCGGCGTGCCATAAAGCATGCGTTATTAAAAAGCAAGAAATCGCGCGGCGGCTTCGTTTTTAATTATTCCGTTTAAGGACGCGGCTAAGCCGCGAGTCGAGCAATGTCGGTAATGAAATTGTCGTATGGGCACTTTATTAGCATAATGCTGCCTTAGCCAGGGGACAAACTGGGGAACTGGGGGAACTGGAGAACTGCTGGGTAAACCAACGCCCAGGCAATTTATTTCCCTCGTCCTGTATTGTCCCGGCCGCCGCCTGCTCTCCGTATTTACTTTCTTGAGCTCCACTCCGGTATTTTCTGCTCTGTGCCCTGCTTTTTTATTATTAGTACCCAAATGCCCGCAGCTATAATTTTGTTGCAGAAATTGTCTATGTATCGCATCGTCTGCGTTGCCAGCTCAGACCTCGTCCCTGTCCCCGTCACCGTCTTAGACTGGGTCCTCGTCTTCGTCCAAGTCGAAGTTGCAGAGTTCGTCCTTGTCAGAGGCAATCAAGTGCATGAGAAACGCAAATGAAATTCTTTGTTCTGTATTTCCTTTTCTTATGAACGGATACACCGACCGCAGACTTCTCCAGCACATATGTATGCGTCTACATAAGATGGTACATATGTACAATCTGTCTGCGAAACGAAGCACTGAGCTGCACTGCGAGAAAGTACACCAGTCATAGTATATTTTTTATTGATATACAATATAAATATACAACAGTAATCTTAAGTATTCAGATTTCCTAGTCCGTATTAGAAACACTTCATGACTGGTAGGACTTTTCCCTGTGTACCCATAAAATGTGCCCCAAGTGTCTTGGGTCCGAGTTTTTATGTAACATTTTGTCCACGACGAGTGGCACAAGTTTTGACCATCTTGGGCGGCGCTGTCTTGGCCTCCGCCTGCTTTTATTCCTCCCACATTTCACATCCCCACATGCTGTTGCTTATGCTAAATCCTTGTTATGTACAAATAATCTCGCACACACGACCGCATTTAAATTGAAAAACGTACACGGACGCTGGCCGGAGCAGTGCTCAGATGCCAAGACTTGAGTGGAGCGGAAGACCGCAGCAAAACGCCGTGACCACTACACATGTCTTGGACGGATGCCACTCGCCGGGCGACGTCCGATGTCCGATTTGACCGCTGGTCCTGTTTTTCTGCGGTCGGGACTGCCAGAGTCAGTAAGCAGGGAAGAGCTGAAATTTAGTCCTGGCCCGGGATTAATGCATAGTTGTGGGCATCGCATAATGTCGGCTTAATTATTTGTATGGCAGAGCCTTCGACCGCAGCATTTAAATGCAAACTGCGTGGGCGAACCTGGTCGTGTCGGTATGCCTGATGGAAAATGGGATTTTCTTTGGTTGTCCGACATTCCCTTGCCCGTTTCTACACTTGCCATTTCCCCGTACTCACCAGTGTTGGCCACCTCGCAGGGCAGCACTATTGTCTCGCCGGTGATAAATTTGAATGTCTCCGAACGTGATATGAACATGGGCTCGTTCTTCGTCATCATGCTCTGGGCGGACACTGCAAAGAAGACCGAGAAGAGGACGTTTAATATCAAATGCCTTTGGTATTTTCCCACAAAATATAAAGTAAATTACTCAAAATATTATTACTCGCCTCCGACACACACGTCTCGGTTTGTCGAGCCTGTGCGCACACACTTCTGCTCTAGGGACATCCTCCGCACAGATCCTGGCCTGGATCCAGTGTGTGGCTAATTGGTTTAGTGCATTTAAGAATATTTGTCAGATGTCGGCAGAGTTCATAAAGTGCATTTTATTATGCTCATCCAATGAAAGTTGACAAATTTACGCACGGCCGTCAGAGGATTGCGATGGATGGGGAAATAATTTAATGCTCTCTCTGTTGATTTGCTAATCAATTTTAAATGTCAATCTGCCCGTCTGCAGCCTTCCGAAAGGAGACTTTCCTTTCCTCTCGCTCTGCTGTGTGTGTGTGTTTGCGTGTAAAGTGTTAAAATGCACTTAAATATTTAGGCATACTTTTGGGCCAGTGCTCTCCGCTGAGCCCTGAATTAATTCAATTGTACAAACTCACACGCACACACAGAGGAGCCGGAGTATTCGGGTCTTGCATAATTTATTCAGCCCCATGGTGACCGCATCAAAGGCCCGACTGCATGCCAGGAGCATTAGAGTATTTATTTGGTTTCGTAATTAAACAATGATTATTGCATAAATAGCCAGGCACTGCGGCCAGCCCCAATTAAACTCAATTAAACGCCGCACACCCGTCATTTGTCGGGGGCCTGGGCCTCCGAGGGCCCCCAACGGATACGCTCATATCCGGTAACAAGGTAATCGATTACTTTTAGTGTGACAGGGCCAAATGCGGATACAGATACGACTACGCTGGGCGCACTTCCGCACGCAAAAGAAAACGGAGCGCCATCAAGGATCCCCGAGTGAACCCGAAAAAAAAATAACAGAAAGCCAAGAAAAACTGGAAAAACTGTGCGTCAGCTACAAAGCTCCGCCAACGAGGTCCGTCGATGCCAAGAGGCGACGGCAAACAATTTAATACGTTTAAGCGAATGTGTCAACAGGGCAAGCTGCCTTGAGCCTGGGGGCTCTCAGCGAACAATGAACGGGGCGAGGGTCCTGCGGATGCGGATGCGAAAGCGAAAGCGGATGCGGGCGAGGACCTAGCACTTTTGACACCATGACAAGGCCTGACTTGGCCAGCCAAGGACCTGGAATTGAATTGATTCGATTACGCTGCGGGCACAATAATGAAGTGTCAAATGTTGTATTTATCTGCTGCGGAAACATTCGGCAGAGGACTGCGGGGGGAGTCCTTCGGAGTCGGCACAAAAAATAGGTGGGCAAGGCCAGAAGTCAGTGGCACGCACTTGCGAGGAGTGGAGGCTGTCAGGACGACACAGGACTTGGCACGACCCTTGATGCCATGTTGCTGGCATTTTATTTGATTCCTTTGCTGTTTTTTCTTCTCTTCCGCCTTCCTCCTGTGACCTGACCTGGGACGCCGCCGCCTATTTGGGTTGGCTTTGTTTTGCTTTGGATGTTCCTGGGCTGGTAAATATAATTTCTTTTGTAGCTGGCTGGCCAGAGCCGGGCCTGGCTCGTTGGCTGCGACAATATTTTCGCAAGACGGATAAAGGCGTTGGCAGCACGTGCCTGTGCTCCTGTCAATCGAAGCCTTGATGCGGATAATAACGAAATAATGTCAGCAGAGGCGACTTCCGCCACGGAAGGGTTTCCGGCCATCCTCTGTGCTCTGTGTGCTGCCAGTTGTCTTGGGACTTGGCGCTCGAGTGCTAATAAACCCAATGACTTTGTGCCACTTGGGCTTTGATCCGCAGCCAGTGTCCCGGAGGACCCGCCTCTCATTTGTAGCCACACGTGCCGCAGGACTATATCCTGCATATTTATTTGATTTAATTTTTATTCCCCGCTCCCCAGAGGTGAATATGAACTCATTGAACCGAATCGAACCGAAAGTCGAATTGGAGTTGCAAGTTTTCTGTTTGTGTCTGGTCAGCCCGGCTTCATTCTGCCTCTATTTGTGTGTGTGTCCACAATTCAATTTCAATTTTCCAATTTTAGTGCCCATTCTGAGACCCTGAGGCCCCCCCTTCCGCTCCTCCGCTCGCTGGCAACGATTTTTTGTTTTTGCGGTTTGATATTCAAAGTTTTTCCATTAAAGTTATTCGCAGAGAATAAGGAAAGTTTGCCTCACATATACAGTTGCAAATATTCAATTTGAGTAGAAAATTATCAAACAAGTTTTTTTAGTTTAGTCGCACACCCCCTCGGGCCCTCTGACCTTCGTCAAAAGTGTTTGCTGTTTGCTGTTTGCAGTCTGCTGTTTGCATTTTGCATTCCGCAGTAACCGCCCAGCCCCGGGGAGACTAGGCAAAAAAATGGCCAAATTTGGTAGCACGCAAAGTGCATAAAATATAGAAAATGCCAGGGCTGTTTGGCGTTCGTTGTTCCAGCAACAGCTGCTGTAATTTCGAGAGCTCGGCCCAGGGACGCACCTGCTCGGCGCCCCGGTGCTCCGGTGCCGTGTGCTTTTTTCCGCAGGAGATGGGCGATGCAACTGCGACAAATGAAACGGCGCTGGAACAGCTTGCCGAGCACTTGCTGGCATCCGTGCACCGAGCACTCGAGAGCTACACCAAAAAAGGACAAACAAAGGGACGAGAAAAAAGAAGGGAAATTCATTAAACGGCACACTGAGCGCGGAAAACTACTGACAGCTCGGGCGAACTTTAAGCCGGAGCAATCCCATGATAGAGCGCCGAAGAAGCAGATATAAGCAGGTGCATTTCATGGCAGCTGGCAGTTGGAGGGGCCAGCACGTAACCTGCCAGAGTGGCCTTCGTCTTGACTGGCTGACTGGCTGGCCAGACGTCTGCATAAATCTCCCATATTTCGGCAAGACGAACCCAGAGTCCGGAGCCCGGAGCTCCTGGCACTATTAACGTGCCAAACACAAAGGGCAACGTTTGGAAACCGAACTGCACTGGCAAATTTAGCACCAGGGAATCAAGGATTACCCCAACACACACACACAAGGAGTGCCGAAAGGCCAAAACTGCACACAGGAAAAATTCCGGTGATTTCCTTCTTACTTTCCAAATATGGAGTGTAGGATATTTCCTTCATGGATTACTGTGATTTTTCCCCTAAAAATTATGTGCTTTACGGATGTATTTTTCAAAAACTACACACCAAATGTTAAAGACTTCCTTCCTAGTGCATATCTCTGCGTGCAAGGACCCAACATTTTCGAACTGTTTCGGATCGCAGGGAGGCCAACGGTGGGCGGCAAGGCTGTGGCAAGCATTGCCAAAATTGAGTGAAAACCAAAGTTTGATACTGTTGTTGCATCGCTACGTGCCACTCCCTCGGCCGGCCACTCCCACTTCCGCCACATGTTAAAACAATCTAAAAAGTTAGCGGGAAAACAATGTGATTGCAAGTGAAATATTCATGGAGTGCACTTTTGACATGAAACTTGGCCAAGCCGCAAAAGACGGCGAACAAGTCGAACGGGAGGATGACGGGGCAGGACACGGGGGAAACTACTGTTGTTGGCCAGGTTAGCAGTGGAGGCAGTGGAGCGCTAATTTCGCAGCCACGCCGGCCAACTGATAGTAAACTCTGGCGCCCACCGCACCACTGAGCCCGCAATGAATGCCCACATGCTCCTCCGCCGCAGCCGCGAACCGACCTCCTTTTTCGCACACATGTGGCCCATAAAATCTGAAGTTATGTTGAACAATTTTTGGCCAACTGCTGTGGGCAATTTGTTTGCTCGCGTTGCTGCGGTTTAACAACATGTTAGCCAGCCTGCGCCATGAAAATCAATGGAACGCTTCTCGCTCGACCGCCGAATAAATAGCGAGTGCTTGTCCCCCACACCCTTCGAGCAGGTCATTTAAAGCAGCAAAGGAGATGCACAGATCCGGAACGGAAGTGTAAACAGAGGCAGAAATAGAAACCGAAAGAAGAGCAGAGGCACTCGTACTTAGACTAATACACAACAAATGGAGCAGGACGAGTGCAATGTGTCACCTTTATGGCGACAGGAAAATGAAATCACGTTGTCCCTCACGTGACAAATGCCCGGACTATGATAGATGTGGGCCGGAGGCGCAGACGGAGCCTGGTCTGCGTGCCTTCCGGGCCCAGTGGCTCTGGGCACGTTCCAGATGGCCCCGGTGACGACAACACGTAGCGAAATGCGCATTAAATTGTGAAAAATGGAATTTCGGGCGAATCAAAAGCGTATTACAATCCCCGAAATAAGTGAGACGCAGGGAAGCAGGGCCGCAGAGACGCGGAGCGGACTCATCAGGACGGACGACAGGGCGAAAAACAAATCAATGTCAATGCTCTGACGTCTGGCAGGACCCAAGGCATTAGGCGTAACAAGCTACATACGAGTGTGCCGTCGCCACGTGATTAGGCCAGGCCGTTCTCCGCGTTACGGATTTCGGTTTCGAGCACATGTCGCTCATGAATTTCTGGGAGCATATTTATTGACTTGTCGACGGCTTCGTCGCCTGTGCTTGCCCTTGTCCCTGCCACGGCCGCGGCCTCAGCCTCAGCCTCTGCGTCATATTCCTGCCACCTGGCAGTCCTTTGACCTGGCTCATAAGCTGTCAGAGCAACTTCTGGCCGGGAAGAGGGCTCAGGCTTGGTGTTGGGCTCCCTGGGATCCCAGGGAGGCTTCGACACGGCAGTTGAGTGCCTGCTCGTGCATTAGTCAACCTCTTGGTGCTCCGCTTATGCCTACAAAATTTTCACACTCAATTGCCCGGGCAACCTTTTCGCAGGATCACGCGCCGAAGCCACCGCGCCGCCTCCATTTCCATCTCCACCGCCATACCCATCCCCATTCCCATCCACCATCCAATCCCATCCACTCCAATCCGCCAGCTACTTAGCGAGTGTGTTGCATGCACACACATCCTTCGTGGCAGGGACAACGAGTTTAGTTTGCTTTTCGCCGGCGGCAGCGGAGCCTTTTCGTGGGCCCTTTGTGCGGGGCTCCGTGTATAAATTGTATTTTTTGATTGTTGTTGCCGCTTTCGGTGACATTTTTATTCACTCGATTTGGGTCTGCGAGTGTTTGTTTGTGCGTTCCGGGGGGAGGCCTGCATATCAGATTAGCGCATATATCATACGTAATGGTTTCCAAATGACGGCAATGATTTCAATTTCGCGATAGCAGAGCGGGAGGCTGGCGGCCTTGGCTTTAAGCATTAAAGTGCTCTCTTGCCTTTGGCCCTTTGGCGGGCAGATTGAGTAATCAAAGTTATTACCGAATTCGGGAATTCCTGTCCGCCGACGGTGCTGCGTATACGCAACGCGCGTGTGCGTATGAGTAATGCTGCAAGTCAGCGCAGAGCGAAAGCGGAAGTAGATGCTTTTCTTCGCTTTTCAGCCAGTTTTTCGTACGTGAGAACACGGTCGGCTGTTTTGTAGCCGAGTGATTGACGATAATTGACTGTCGCCGGCATAGGACATCAATCATGATGTCAAAATGGACAGCAGGCAGCATGTAAATTGCATGCGATAAAACTGGAATTGAATTCGGTAAACAAAATGATAAAAATCTCCAAACGGCCCTCGGTCCTCGGCCCGGTCGACGGCCCTCGCCAATAATTTATGCAGGGCGATTCCGGAAGTGAGAACAGTGGGATGTCGCCGAATTCCGACCGAAATGCTGCAAATTCATGCTATTTGTTTGCCGTTTAATGCGCAACGAAATGAATTTGAATATATCATGACTTTCAGGCAAGGACACTGCCATCCGGCTCCCAGCTTCCAGCTCACAGTTCCCATTCGGCGGCGCTCCTTGCTTGTGCATATTAAATATTTCTGCGTGTCAAATGAAATTTTTGTAATTTTCGAGGTGGCGCCAAATGAAATTCACACAATTCTCACAGCCGTGGCATGCTCAACTTTTGCACAAGCACAGTTCTCTCGGAGCCCCGTTTAATTCAGTGGAGTGCGATGGAAAATGTGACATGCTGCACGTGCAGCGGCGAAAGTTTCGTGAGCTGGAACACAAAACAAAGGAAAACTAAGGGGAGCGGGGAAAATTGAAAAAAGGAAAAACGAAGTCCCTAAGCTTTAAACCTGCAGCGGGGAATTCTTTCGCTCTTTGTTTGCACATTTGCGGCAGCCTGGAGGTCTAGGCCAGAATGCAAAATAAATTACCTTAGGAATTGCTGAGCAAAAAGTGAGAATTTACCGGACATGTAGCTAACGATTGCTAGCAGCCGGGAAATTCTGCAACGCTTGAAAAATGCGTATATGCAAATTTTTCCTACCTGCATACAGAAAAATATGTATTACACTTTCTAGTCGCCGACCGGCAAGAAAATGGGGAGAAAAACTCGAGCACGAACTCAGCCATTGAGTCCGGGGCTCGTGGCCTAATTTTCGGTTCGCAATGCAGAGCCCGAAAATGGTGGAAAAAGTGCAAGGAGCGAGCAGTGCGGAGAGTGGAGTGCGGAGAGGGAAGCGTGTTGCACGGGGGTCAACTTAATTAGGAGGTTTTCCAGGTTTTCCCCGGCTTTTCATCAGTGCGGTTCGCGTGGAGCCGCTCGCGTAAATACGATTCCCTCCCCAGCTTATATACGTATATATACCTATATATGCCGTAAATAATGCGATTCCTGCCTGTCCGTCCGCTCGTCCTTCCTCCTCCTTCTCCTTCTCCTCCTCCCTCCCCCCTTTGTTTCCCCTTTGTCCGTTCGTCCTTCCGCTTGCTGTTGACTCACTAACTGGCTTTTTGTTTCAGCTGGCGCATTGTTTCGCTGTGTTTTAGCCAACAAGAGCTGCGGCATGTTGCCAAATGCACGTGAGTGTGCTTGTGTGTAAAACAGAATGCATAAAGTGTGAAAAAGCAGGAGCAACAGCAATGGCGGCGGCAACCACAGCAGCAACAAAGGCAAAAATAACGCACAAAGGGAAACAAATCGGATTAGGGAAGCGGAATTGTGGACGGAATGTGCGATGTGTGCGTGTGCAAGTCTGACCTGTACGTACTGTCCACTTCTGCACTCAGATGCTGCAGGCCGATATCATTGGCAGTTTACCGTATGTGTGACTGATTGCATAAACTATATGAAAATCGGCCGAGATGCCTCTTAAAGCTCCTGAAGCTCGCACGGGTGGGTCCCCACACACACACACTTTCTATGTAGCACAAAGCAGAATAACTACTAGAGAGTGTCCACGTGAGTGTGTCGGAGGGAGGAGATGGTGCATTTTTTATGGACAGGCAAAACCATTTAAATACTTCAACAAAGGCCCTAACTAGGGACGGCAGACAAAGCAAAAATGCATGAAAAATGCATGGAAAATGTATGAAAAATGCGACAGGGCCAAGTGCAAGGGGGGGACCAAAAACGAGGGCAGCCAGGGTTTAAGGCTGACAATGATGTCGCTTGGAATTTAAGTGGCCACATAACTTAGTCGCCCGGTGACATTAAGCTGAAATTAACCTTGTAATGTCACACGGACAAAGGCTGGCCAGGGAGTGCACAGGGAAAGGGCATCCAAATGCGAATGCGACTGCGAGGGCGACTGGGAGAATGGAAAATGCCGAACGGGGGGTGCTGCTGCGGGGAAATTAATTACGCAGCAATGTCGTAATAGTTGGCAAACTAGACTTAAAGTGCCAGCGTGCCACAGTGAGTGGCAAGCACAGACGCAAATGAGATGATGCGCGGGATTACGGGGCGGATGGGGAATCAGATGCCAAGTGAGATAGGCAAACAAACAGCCTTGGTGCTAAATTTTAAGTGTTACAAGGACAACAACCCTCGCCCCTCGCCCCTCGCCCCGTGCCTGTGAGTGTGCAAACGGAGATGGCAAATCCTGCGGCTGTTTTCCCACAGTTCGAGTGTGCGTGTGTGCTTGCAGCGCGTATGTGTTTCTGTGTGTATAATTGTTTGCTGTTAAGTTTACGGCAACCACAGGCGGTGGCAACAATCGGCGGCATTGCCAGCAATCAGCATCGCTTGTGTTCGCCGCATCTCCCAAGCACCCAGGCACCAGGCACCAGGCTCCAGCTGCCGGCTTCCAGTTCAACCTTCCACTTGCCTGATGAGCTCGACCTGTCAATGGTTGCCTTTGACACTAATACCCCGGCACGCACAGCGGTTGTCAGGTCGCACACAGAAACAACAGACACTCCTCAATAAACACACTGAGAGAACGACTATGGGAGAATCGAGGTACTTGATTTAGGAAGGTTTCTAGTTTTGATTTTTACATGGCATAAATGAATGCAGTGTGTTTGTCACCATTCAGTTGATAAAAGATATTTTCCAACTTGATTCAGTATTATAAAGTAATGTATACTTAGTTGTAATATTTCCCTGGAACACTTTTCCCCTACTTTTCTCCCTGTGCACCCACACACACTCATATAGGCGAAGGATCGGCTCATTACGGCTTTCCAAGTAGTTACTGGAGACGGCTTTGTGCCTGCGTGGGCCCGTGTGTGCGATAATTTTATTCATTTCGTTCGGCTAGACACGGCAGCAATCCAACTACTCCGCCTTTAATTACGCCAGGAGCCGAACACCATAATTAAGTAAGCGGCTTATGATGCACAATTAAACGGTTGCCTTGACAGAAGTTTCATCAGCCTCGACATTGGCTTTGGCATCGGCATCGGCATCTTCAGATTCGCCGGATACAGACGCTGCCGAACCCAATCAAACTTGAAAGGCAGAACACGCATACGCCACGTGGGACGCACACAGCGGCATTAGCATAAAGGAGACGCAGGCCAATCGCCATAAACAACTTACAACTGTCGCTCTTGGCACACTCACACTGCGGGAAATGATGTGAGCCAAACTAACATAAAAACAGGAATCATGACTCGGAAATGGTTGCCATCCTGGAATTCGCAAAGTAAACCTTAAGTTTATTTTAAGGTTATTTAATTGCAGCTCACAGAAAAATCGAGGCAATTTCAAAGTAAAAGTGTAAAAATGTAGGTTTATAAACAATTTAAAACCGATTATCTTAAATTGATGAAAGCATATGAATTACAAATTTAAACGTATGTCTTCAGAGTTTGTAATTTGAGACAAAAGACAAACTAAAGTGCATTTAAGTATATTGTTCAAATGGTTTTAAGTTCTTTACCTCCTCTGGGTACTTTCTTTCTGTGCACACACGGCGCCGTGATTCTACATGTATAATTCAGGCGGGTCTCACCTTTCATCTAACGAAGCTATGAGCTCCGGGTCGGGCACGTTTGATCTAGCGCAAAAAAGGGTCAACATTGTCAGGGCCATCTCTCCAGGCACTGATTTGAGCCGCCTCCTCCTGGGTGACTGCTCCCAGCTCCTTCCCGCTGCTGCCCTGCTCGCAGCTCCTCGAATATTTCAGTTTACGATATGCCCATGCACGCACCGCTCCAAGGGTGCTGATAAAAATGTCAACACACAATTGATTCTCTCGCACTTTGCATCGGGATCGACATCCACATGGCCATCGACATCGGCATCGGCTATGGCATCACGTCTGTTGTTTGATTTTATTGGGCCACATTTTTTCTGCTCCGTTTTCTCGGCCTAGCAGCCGTAGCCGCCGCCGCAGCACTTTTTATTTTCCAGCTTTCCTCTGCAGTTTTCCCTTTTTCCGTGACCCGTTTGCTGGCCCGCTTCCAGCCCCGCTGCCCCGCTGCCCCACTACCCAAACTGGGGCGTTGTTTAGACGACCCGGGCAATTGTTTACAGTCCTTGGGTTTCATGGCGGGTCTCTGGCCGCCGCTTGTTGTGCCCTCCTGGCTACATGCTTTGCATGAAATCACGTCGTCATCAGGCTGACATTATGTCCCTGGGATTAAAGTATCGGAATGGCACTTTGAATTTATCGCTCAAGTTGCAAAGTGTGATTTTTATTGATATTGATACTCTCGACTTGCCACTCTCCACTCCACTCTGTCTCCCTCGAACTCCTCGGATTCGGATTCCCCGATTTCCATGCAACAAACTTGCGTGAGCGGGACGTTTTATCAACTGGCAAAAGCACGAAGGCATGAAAGCAGAAGCCAGAACAGAACTTAGTTGCCACCGAAATAAGCGTATGCAAATATTGTAATGAGCGCTGGGGAAATGCCTGCAAAGTTTTACTATCTTGCGGCTCAAGACTCCATTTGCATAAGCCTCGAAATAAATATAAAATATTTTGCATTTAATTATCTGTCCGGCCCCGAGCAGCTCTGGAGCTCTGCAGCACTGGAATAATCAACAAGCGGTGCTGCTGCTGCTGCTGAAGCCGAAATAAAAACTAAATTGAATTTCACAGTAAATAAAAGTTTATCCCCGAGCAGGTGCAACTGCAACTGCAACGGCATGCTACGTGCATTATTTACAGAAACTGGGCGGCCAGTTAAACTCCCACGACTCCACCTCGGAGTCCCCCGAATACCTGGTCTGCCTCTCCTACCTGGATACCTGGCTTAATTGCGAGGCAAGACGTGCGTGAGACGGTGTACATTTTGCGTCAATTAAGTTTCAACTCTCAGATACTCGGCTACTTACGTGAGCCAGCGGCGGTAGTTGCAGTTGTAGTTGTAATTGAAGCTGCTGTTGCTGAGCTGTTGCCGGCTGTCGCAAGTTTTAAAGCAGATTCTCATTACGCGATTGCAAAACTTTTAATGTTGTTCTTTTGTAAGTTGGCCTTGCCGAGCTGCGCATTGTTTCTCGCCTCCAGTTCGCTGCTTTGCTGTCGGTGATTTATGTGATAATTCCCAGTTCCAGGAAGTCTTAGCCTCAGACTGCCTTTCGCTCGGCTCCAGTTTCCCTCACTGTTTCCAGCCTTCCAGCTTCGGTTTCACTTTTTGTTCTGGGCCTGGGCCCGGGCCCGAGCCTCTCAACTCATATGCGTTTCGCGCAAAACGGATGTGCTCAGGATATGAGCAAGTTTTAGTGCCATAGTTAGTTGTTTATTTTGTGAGCTGCAACTTATTTTTTATGTGCCATGGCAGGAAGTAATCATCTTGATGGCTCTTGAAATTTATAGCGTATTTTCAGCAAGTATCTCGGCGCTGAGAGCGTCCTGTGTGTGCGTAGCTGTATCCGTATCTGCGGCTGTCATTTCAGTTGTAGCTGCGTAATGAACTACACGATTTTGGCATTAAAGCAGCTGCCGCCTAAGCAAAAAGCCAAACAACAATTGCAAAACACATTCACAGCCGCCGGGCCGAGACAAAATGGAGAACATGGCCAAGAATACGCGAGCACTTGTGGGCGTTGGCTTAGAACTCCGGGCTGTGTCTGGGAGAGCGTGTGTGTAACCGACAGCTTAGCACGGCCGTAATGCCGTTAAACTCAACTGTCGCTAACGCTTTTAACCTGAGGTTAAATTTTCAATTTGCTTTTGCACTTTCAGCCGGCTCAGACAGCGCCCAAGCCAGCCAAGCCGTATAGACCAAAAACATCGTGGCCAACACAGTCAGACAATGGCAATTGCTTGGGAAGCGTGTGTGGGAATTAGCACTGCAAAAAATGGGTATCAAGTGATCGAAATCACCTCCCATCAGGTCAGTTTTAAAACAAAAGAACACCTTGGCTAAGCTGGCTTAGTTTATAAAGATGATTGCAGGCCTGTTCTTTGTTTATAATGCTTAAAAATTCAAAAGCCCTTTCCTATTTAGATGTTAAGTACCTTACTTATTCCCACAGTGTAGGACGTGTGTGCTCGGTTTTGGGGGCGTTGTGTGTGTTAACCGACTCTGCCCGCTTTGGTCTATGGCTATGGCAATGCAAAGCGCCTACAGGTTTTTCTGCAGCACCGCCGCAAATTACTCTCAAGCCGGCTCTTTGTATTGTTTTTCATCTCAGGCCTTCCTTTTTTAAGTCGACAGACAAAAATACTTATGCACGCAAGCACGTCGTCCTGGCTTTAGCCTTAGCTCTTGCTTTCGCCTGACCTCTGCTCTTGAAGAACTCGAAATTAAATTAATTCTATTGAATTTTATTAGATTTTGTCTAACAGAGTACCGAGTACCGGATCGTGGGGATAGGGGCCAGGACTACGGCTGTGTCGGCGGCAAGGACATTGCCTCAGCCAGGCACTCGAAGCGTTTTGCTGTACAAATTGTAGGGAGCAGAGTCTAAAATTCCCAAACAATGTGCCACCCGGCCCCCGGAATGCCTTCTGCATTTCTATATTTATATCTTGAGTATATAGCCAGGCTAGGAGCCTGTTGGAGTGCTCTTATAATTCAATTTCTGGCCGCTTTTGTTGGGGCTTCCGACAAATTGTTGAAGTAGCATATTTCATGCATTAATTTTTGTTTCTGCCCCCAAGTTTGGCAATTAATTTAATCGCACGAAGCATTCGACAAGGACACTGTCGAGAAACAATTACGTCCCAGGCAATAAAAGAAAGTAAAATTCAATTAAAAATAAAATTGTGACTTGCACTGGCTGTCCTGCTTCGGGGCTCTGCTTCTCTCTAAGACCTCATAAGCTCAACAGCTCGGCAAAACAACGGCCACAGCAGTAGAAGCATCAGTAGTGGCATCAGCCACAGCGGGGGAAAGGGGAAAGAAGGCCACAAAGGCGTTTCAAGGAAGCCCAAACGACGTTTGCCTGGCACACTTTTGGGCGCTCTGTAAAGCTGAATGCAAATGCTTCCGCTTCCGTCAGCAGCAGGGATGTCCTTTGTCCCGCTTTATGTGCTAGAGAAACCTTGACACAGAAATGGGCATTTGCCCCCACATGGCGAACTCCTTTCATAATTCATCTAATTACCAGTCGAGTCGGAGAAAATAAAGCACGACACTGCGTGTACATAAATACATATCGACAGACAGCTCTGCTCAAGCTGCAAAATGCTCCTGGCAGGCGACCTTTTCTTCAGCGAGGCGCCAAATTTCTGCAAATGACACGAAGTCACGTGTTAGACTTGGCGACTTTGGCGCTTGTTAACTTGTTAGCCCGCTGGCTAATGGCTAAAACGAATTCCCTGTTTGTCACTGAGCGACATTTAAGTCCCGCCAAGATTTAATGAAACTCGGCAGGCAGGCGTGCACCGAAAGAAACCCGATATAGATCAGTGTGATGTGCCTCTAGCCGGGCTAAATCTCCGTTTAATTAATTATTTTTTTAAGGTGTTGTGGTTGTACCTTTTACCTAATCAGCTTATGGTTTCGTTTCAGTCTTATTAAATTCCTACACAAATAAATATTAAGCATCAATCAATTGCTTGAACTTTAAATAAAACAATAAAGGAAGCTTATTTTGGGAAGCCGAGGTTTCTATACCCTGGTATACATATGCATTAATTTTAGTAAGGACCTTCTCTTGTGTTCTTAAGGTGGATATTATCGATTAAATGAAAGTAGGACGTGTGATTTATGCGTCGCAAGACCACCAATTTATGTAATCTTTCTTTCTGTGTCCTGCAAAGCAATGACGATGGCGCAATGTCGGCCAATACAAAAGTCACTAAATCTCTAAAAGGAAAACCAATTACGACCATTACCACATATGGCAATTACAAAGGACCTTTTCCTGTCTGCACGCGCTCGAACAGCAAAGTCTCATTAGTTGGCCACAGAACTGGTGACTGGATGGAGGGGACGTGGACGTGGGTGCGGATGCGGATACGGAAGTGGAGGAGGGTAGTGCCACTTACCGCAGATGTCGAGGGATCATGGCTGAGAGGGGGCCTGCAGAGAGTAATGCTCGATGGCCACGGATGGCTGGCAATGTTAATGACTCTAAAGATGATGGCAAAGATGACGAGCGCAACGGTTTCAGGATAACATTCCCACCCACTTCCCACATACCCAGCCGTGCCTCGAATGTCCTGGCAAACTGTTGCTAATGCAATAAAGCGACCATTTCACGTCCCACATACATTATTCCCTGTTCAATCAATTTGCCGGATAGCTAGTTGAAAAAGTAATCGAGTTTTCCTTTGGCCACGCCGAAATGCAACACAAATATTATAGCATGCGCCCGATGTTATGCGTTCATTTTTGATATATTTTTATGAACCTTTCAGGCCGGACAGTTTACGGTGCCAAATCATTTTGCACATCTCGCCGCAATTTATAAAATAAATATATGGGGGCGGTGAAAAAACGGAATGGAATTTATAGAACCAAAATGTGTATGCATAAATTACAATAACATCTGTCCCGCCCACTCTCTTAGCCGCCGCACTGGCTCTCGATTTCCGTATGTTTTTCTTTTTGTGTGTTTTTCCACAGGAATTTCATTTGGCGAATTGTTTGCGTTGTGTCGTAAATTTGCAGTAGTAAAAATTGTTAGTTGCGTTCCGCCCAGGACCCAGGATCTAGGACCCAGAACCCAGAACCCAGAACAGAGAACCCAGAACCCAGAACCCTGAACGCAGGACATCGAACTAACGCCACCATATGTGCGTGTTTACGGGAACAACATGCAGCGTCAACATAGCACATACAAATTTCACGATATCCCCATAGTTTATGCCGCGGCAGATGATCTATGGATTGGATTTTCCTTTTCTTGTTTTTCCACTCTCCATTGTTTTCCCTTATTGGGCATGCAAAAACCCATTAGCAATGCTATTCGGGGGCTGCGACAGAGTGCGTGGGGGCCTTTCGTGCTCGTGTCGCGCCCTCCCAGAAATTATCTCATTAGCATATTGCGTGGCGGGGGCCTATTCCCGGCAATATCGATAAGGTTCGTTAAAAAGATTGAAATGTGCGATTTAAGGCGATTTACCCAATGTGGCGAAAAGGCGAGAGGCAATCGAATCGAAGGGCCTCCAGACCTGACCCTAAAGCCGGAGCCCTAGCTGGAGCCGGAGAGCTCCGTGTTCCCTGTTTTGACACTTGTCACCATTAAGTTAACAGCGCCAACAAGGAAGGGTGGCGGCTGTAAGGCGGTAAGGGAGTAAGGGTGTCAGGTCGGTGGCTGGGTTAGGGGTGCTGGTGCTGTGCTGCTGGGTTCCAGGGTAGTTGCCAGCTGGGACCCCGCTTTAAATTCTGCCAAAGCGTTTGACATGCCAGCCAAGTTGTCGTTCGTCTGCCGCCGACGCCGTTCGCCGTTCGTTGTTCGCTTTTTATGCTTTTTAAGTCAGTTTAAGATTTTTGTAGCCCACTCGCAGCCTGTCAATGACAAGGAGCGGCAGCCGGAGCTGGATCCCCTCCCGGGAGGCTGCAGCCAAGCTGCCACGTTTTTGCTTACGCTTTTCCATTTCTGTTAGTCATTTGGCTTTTACTCGGCGCGGATTACGTTTTTATCCCAGTTGCCTGAAACACTTTCACAGCCAATTTTATTATACGCGAGTGTTTCGTTGCGCTTCGTTTGGTTAGCTCTCCTTTCGAAAGGAAGCGGGGATCCAGGGAAGCTGGGAAGCTGGGACACTGGGAAGCCTTTGTGCTGCTGGTATGTCGTTGATGTTGCCGCCGAGTCGATGCTGTTGCTGCTGACGCAGTCGGTGCTTGCCGGCTTCGTGCATTTTTATGCCGCATATAAATAAATCTGTTAGTTGTGCATGTTTACGACTTTTAAAACCGACTCTGGGGAGCGTCGCGCTGTCAACTTGTTCATAAGCGTCACTTTTATGCGTACTTCACTGTGTAAACAGCGTAAAATTTTGTTGCGAGCGCTTGGCTAAATTTATAAAAAGCGGAGCGACAGCGGGGACAATGGAGGGGCAAATCCATTCCCGACTTATGCAAATCGAAATGAAAAACGGATGTGGCGCGTGTTCGGGCTTATTGCTAGTTCTCGGCCCAAAGTTCAAAGATGGCCCAGACCAATTGCTGGGCCATTTCGGATTAAGGACCTACAAATGCCCGAGGTACCGGATCAGGAGGTGAGCCGGAGGCTCTGGGTCAGACAAGTGTCCAGGGTGCCGATTTAATGCCTTGCACTTGAGCCTCAGTGCGTAATTTTATGAGGCCCATTCCCGGTTTTATTAGCCAGTGCCGACAATAAACTGTTTATGTTTATTATTTGCTGATGACCTACGTGCAACAGAGCGGAACCCAGGAGCTCCCAGCTCCCAGCACCCATCCATCCCATTCATCCCGGTAGTGGCGGCGCGTCAAATGAATCACTTACGGCCATTTGGCCCCGGGCCGAAACTCTTGCCCGGAGCCTGGAGTCGGACTGCCGAGAGCATCTGAGAATGTTCCGAGAGTAGTAAAAGGCGGCCGTGGACTGACTGCGTAAATTACAAATTAGCAATCACACTAAAAGCGGAGCAATAAATTCCCAAAAGCTTAAGGAAATGTTCTGGCAAACTTTTCATATTCAAAGCGTCAACTCATTAAACGGCCCTCGTCCGAAACTACGAGCGGTTCAACTCGAGTCAAATGAAGCACGAAAAACAAATCAAAGTTTCACCGCTCGGAACACTCACTCTCAATCCCATTCACATTCCTCTGCCCCTACCCACTGCCAACTCCCACTCACCCGACCCGCATGAGCACAGCCATTTCAGACACACAGATCCCGATGCCGGATACAGATTCTGATTCAGATACAGATACAGATACACACATTTACACCCGAGATGCGAGTGCAAATCGGATGCGGATGCGTGTGCGTTGAGCAATTCGAGAGCGGAAATCAAAAATTGACCTTAAATCCCTCCAACGAGCAGGCAACAAGGACCCAGGACACAGGACACAGGCAGCAAAGGAGCAGGGAGCTGGGCGGGACCGAATCAAACGCGTCTGGGCCATTAAATCGACACCTTCCATGGCCCTGGCCCCGGCGAAATGAAGTATAAAAGTAGCAGAATAATAAAAATTTATTGAGAAATAAAAAACAATTTAATTTATTAGTATTTAGTGTAAAAGGAAATAATCGAAGTTATAAATTCTTTATGCCAGGCCAAGCGGCGGCTCTGCTTTATATGCCAAGTGCCTGGGAATAGGATATAGTGGCACGGCCTGATCCACCCCCATCGGCAGCAGGATCCGGACGAGGAGTAGGTCGGTTGGTCGGTAGGGAGGGAGGGCAGTTAAAAGGCTGAGGGAAAACAAATGAATTGGAATACGTTGGCAGTCAGTGCCAAGAATAAAGCGGAAATGCTGCCGGATGTCGGAATACATGGACGTAAAGGACTGTGTGTGAGCACACACTCGTACAACGTACGTGTCTAGTTGTGTGAGTTAGTGTTTCAGAAATGCTCGTCTCGGATGTTGAGTTCCCAACGCTTATCAAGTGTGTAGATCTTACTTATGACTTTAGCCCCGAAGTCACGGGGATTCCGACCGCTATCCGGGCGTATTTCGGCAGGGAGGCGGACAAGCGGTTAAGGACCGAGGCCTCGCCTGGCCGCAAAAGGAAAGTCCAAATTTGTTGGCTGTCGTTGGTGGCCGG
The DNA here is from genome assembly GCA_008042635.1 of Drosophila nikananu. Taxonomy (NCBI): domain Eukaryota; kingdom Metazoa; phylum Arthropoda; class Insecta; order Diptera; family Drosophilidae; genus Drosophila; species Drosophila nikananu. The sequence continues at coordinate 60,525 of VNJV01017149.1, forward strand.
GTAATTTAATTTATCGTCTTCTCTGTTAAATGACGCTCAAGAGTATAATTCGCCATCGGAGCACGCGGCTAATGCGCGCACAAATTGCTGAGCCACCAGCGATGAGATATATATCCGACCCTACATATATAGACACTCGTATATATAATATATATGGTATCGACAACACTTCCGACCTTCCATGTGCGCAGAGCACTTGTCGATTTTTGGTTTGGGGGCAGTGTCACTTAGCGGCTGCATTGAGACAAAATCATTACAGCATCCTGCCAACTTTGAAGTTACTTTGAAAATAATACAAAATTACTAAATAATAATCATTTACACTTCAAGCTTTAAATTTAAGAATTTAAGCCGACACACAAAAAATGTTAAGACTCTTTCATTGTGAAAACAAACCCAAACATACCCCAAATTTCTCAGATTTCTTCCCAGTGGAAAATCCCCGACAAGTGCTCACTTTGGCGCATGTTTTCCCTGGCACGAAGCGCGTCAAGTGTGCGGCTTTAAAAACACAAACAATCCACAGACGCGTCCCGGAGCCCACGGGTCCCGTATG